>BCLG01000730.1:35762-158410 GCA_001602295.1 Zoysia matrella | reverse complement strand
AGCAGCCAAAACGGTAAGTCCTTGCTCTTCAGCTAGAAGTTCTGCTGGATTACTTTCGTGACACTATTATAAATAAGTTTGTCTGGCTGGTCCAGTCCCTTACTGAGAAGCAAGCAAAAGAAAGGCGAGAATCAAGGCTTGGTCGCAATCTTTTCTTGGATAATCTTAATGATAGGTATGCTTTTTTTCCTTCTATTGGGCCCCTCTTTGGTTTGTAAGATTATTTTGTGCTGCTGACCTGGTTCAGTCGTTGACACTATGTTCCCATACGTCAGAGAGAAACAGATCAAAGCTATTGAGGAGTCCTTCAGAGCAGCTAAATCACGGCCTGTTCATCAGACTAAACGAGGAATGGAACCCGAATGGGTTATGCCTTTGCTACCTAACTTTGACAGGTATCAAGATGTTCCTTTTGTGTGTACATTTGTCGTTTCCTTATCTACCACTAAAGGGATGGGTTGGGGGTAGTCTTACTGTAGCCTGTTCAATCTATCTGATATTGAGTCTGAGGTACACTGCACAGATTGCTTTTAGGAGAATATATGCAGGTTAGAGTTAATTGATTGTTACCTTTTTTATTTACCCATACAGGTATGATGATCAGTTTGTTATGGTGAATTTTGATGGAGATCCCACTGCTGATTCCGAGCAGTACAGCAAGCTAGATAGATCCATACGTGATGAATGTGAATCCCGGGTGAGCTCTGCTTCCTCAAGTTCCCTTCCGTCTGTAGCTATGCCATTCCAATATGTCTTCGTCTTCAGTATAGTGTGTACATATTTTTGGACGGGATCCCTGGTATTCTACCTAAATAATACCCTTGCATGTATTTTTGACGATTCTTTGTTTTCATATCAGGCTGTGATGAAAAGCTTTAGCGTCAATGGTTCAGATCCAACAAAACAAGAGAAATTTTTAGCATACATGGCCCCAGCACCTCATGAGGTATCTGTTCATCCTTGATACACACTTCTATTTAAATGGTGGATCCTGAGAACATCAATCTGATAAGGTCTATTGTGGTTCTTCAGCTTGCCAGGGACTTGGATGATGAAGATGATGTTCAGTATTCCTGGCTTAGAGAATATCATTGGGAAGTATGTGTTCTTTTCCTACTGTTTGTGATTTTCTCTATTAGCTGGTTCTGAAACACTCACACATTCTACATAAATGTATCGTTCCATGTTTCAGGTAAGAGGAGATGACAAAGACAATCCAATGACATACCTTGTCACATTTGATAAGGATGAGGGGGCAAGATATTTGGTAACTGTTGTGTGCACACTGAAATAGTTTTGATGTATGAAGATTCACTGTGTAGTGGTATGAGCGTATGCCATTTTTGTGTCCTCGCAGCCTCTTCCTACTAAGCTAGCTTTGCAGAAAAAGAAAGCTAAAGAAGGGAGATCTGGGGATGGAATAGAGCATTTTCCAGTGCCTTCCCAAATTACTGTGAGCAGGACACATCATGGTGGCACCATGGAACGTGGAGAATCTTCTAGAATGCATGTATGACCTATCTTCCTAATAATTGCTATCTGTCTTTCAGTCAACCGCTTTTAATACTATAGGCATCATGTTACATTTAGCTATATACTCCCTCCGTCCCGTTTTATAAGTTGTTTTGAAGTGGGGCACGGGAATTAAGAAAAGTGGAAAAAGTGAGATGTTCTGAAAACGAGGAGGAGAGAGATAGAGTGGAAATGTATTGGAAAGAGAAAAAGTTGTTTCGAGAAGTGAGAATGACTTTAATTTGGGAAAACTTGAGGAGCCCAGAACGAATTATAATTTGAGACGGAGAGAGTAATTAATAATACTTATTGCCATTGGCCTTCTTTTTGTAGTTCATTCCGATATCATTAATATTTCAATCGTCTCCATTTTGTGGTCACTTTATTAGAAGCATTACCTGCTACTTGCACCTTCTCATTTCAATATTTACACTAGATAATAGCATGACGAACATGAGATTAATATGTACCCTATTCATTACCATATTTGTTTTTGACCTAAAGCATCCACCGTTTTTTTTTTTTTTTGAAACTGTACAGCAGGGGAAGCCCCTGCTGTAAAGCATCCACCGTTATCTTAGTGATCAGTGCGCAAAGAGATGAGAGTCTTACCGGTACATTGAATGGGCAGGGGCTCCTTATTGAGGTGTAGTTATGCCTTTCCTCCTAGAGACTTGAAGGCGTCACCTAGGAGATGACTGGGCGTTGCCAAGTTGTCCAGTCACTCAGCTATGCCATGGTGTCCTCATCTCCTTATCAAATATGGTATGAAGCAGGGACAAGAAAGGTTAGGCTGGGGAATGTTCCGCCAGGCCAAAAAAACTGTCGCCATGGCCATCCCTATTGCTTCCGTGCAGGTACTGTTGATCTGGAAGGGCGGAGCAGAGCCGACAGGCTGGTGGTGCAGCGGGGAGAGAGAGAGAGGAAGAAGGGATGGCAGACGCAGCGGAGAAGCCAGAGGAGGAGGCAGTGGCTGCAGGGCAGCGAGAGGGGAGGAGCGGCAGCTTCCGGAATGCGGAACGAGTGATGGTGACGCTCGATATGTTCGGGCAGGGTAAATACTGCTGGGGAGGGTAGTTAGGAATGCTATAGTGGGCTGGTTAATGGGCTGGGCCAAAGTCTCTTCCGTTCTTTCCCTTTTTCTTTTCTTTTTCCTTGCCCTGCCTCTGATTTCTTGTTTCTTAGGTTGGTATAGCGCCATCTTGCCTCACCTTCGCCTAGGCGATTGGAAGGGTGTAGAGCGCCACACCTTGCCTCACTGCCTTAAAAACATACCTCTCTTTTTTTTGTGAACTAAAAAACATACCTTTCTCAGAGCCCTACAATGTGAAGAACTCAAGCACATTCTGTATCCTTAATCATGACATGCCAAATACCTGGTATAGCAGCTATCTTATGCATTACATTGCACCTTTTTTAACCTATGGTTTCCTTCCTTGTAGGGAAATTTAAAAAGACAAAGATCTCCTGTTGATGATGATCTTGATGAGCATCCAAAACATGTGCGTGAAGATATGGACAAATATAGTGATGATGAATATTCTGAGTGATCAGTTGAGAAATCATCATTATCTTTTCACCAACAAAGTTCATCACATAAGCTTTAAAGAGCTTGTTTTATATGCCGTGACACTTTATCTTAAGTGGCTCGAAGGGGGGATGTTTGACGAAATGAAAGAACATGCCTGACAACCTGAACGACTCAGGGCAAGGTCAGATTTTTGAAGTGCGGAGTATGTGAAGCAAAGCTGAGGGTAACTGAACGTTGGCCTGCGTAGTGATGATAGAAAGCATCACATCACTGTATAGAAGTCAAGTCATTAAACTTTTGGACTGCCATTTAACCTTTTGTTTTGATGATACAGATCTCCATTTTTGCATCTTTTTCTTTTGCTCCTCTATTTGATTGTTAGTACAATAATTTATTTATTTTTTATTTTTACCATGCTAACCGTCTCTATTCTGTGGCATGATGTTCATATTAGAACGTTCATAATTAGTACATAATTTATTGATTTTAGATTTTTACCATGCTAACCGTCTCTATTCTGTGGGCATGATATTCATATTAGAACATTCATAATGTTACTATGTATTATGAACACCTGATGAGCATCGAGGGAGGTATGATGGGAAGGAAATTGTAGCTGGTCCACATGTGATTTCTGTTTGATGGTATTTTGAAACTTTAAATTAAAAAAAATAATGCCAAAGTGACCATTGCAGCCATAAGAGAATTGATTCTATTACAGTATTAGAATGGTTTATTTAGCAGTATTCCTTGTTTTCCTAAATAACGGAGAAGTATATGATCTTAAAAAAAAAAGAGAAGTATAATTGCCGGGAAAGTATATGAGATTATGAAAGAGCGAGTATAACAAAATGGCAGTTTATACTGGCCACGTGTATCAAGGTATTAGCTCTTGGTTATATTTTGTTGCAGCGATAAGAACATTAATCTTTTCAGTATTTAGCCTATCTGCAGGAGAATTACTTCTTTTTTTTAGTCAGCTCAGTTTGCCTCAGCTTCAGCAAGTTAAAGGGATCATTTGGCGGTATAATTTTGTGTAACTATGTTTTATGATTTTTACGATGTACAAACCCATATTCGTGGTGGTGTTGCAAAAGAAATTTGTGATATGGTGCAATGTGCATAGTGTTGATCACTATTATGTTTTCTTGGATAATTCGAATGTTTTGTTTCTGCTGCCTTCTTTTGAACAGCGTCTGGATGAACTGATTTGAGTACCAATGCAGCTCTGGACGTTCTAGCATCTATAGGTTTATTATACTATTTCGCTGTAAGATCGACTTTGATCAATTCATTTGTCAAACGTCTATAAAAATAATTCTTGCACATTCAGCCGGTGTACGAGGCCCACGTCGGATGGACCTTTGTTTGTTAGTATTTCTTTTCTGAGCAGTGATCATCTCTTCAGTATGAAAGCTTGATGCAATGTTTTTTGAAGTTCAGAGAGGTGCCAGACTGGGAAATGATGAGTAGTTACATTTGAGGTGATTATATTTTCGTTATGATTCTACTAGCACATAACAGAAATGCTGCAATGTGACATAAGTTGCTGATTGTAGAATGTGGTATCACAGTCCAGAGTAAGTGACAAGCTCCTATATATAGATTTTAATCATACAACAAAAGGAGATAGATACAACTTAACAAGATGCACATAAGCTAATAATAGTACCATTTCGCTCCACTACAAATTATTGATCAAGCTTCTTTTTTCACAATGTCCAATGTTTTCGACGGAAAGATGTCATCGACAAGTCACAAAACAAGATGACGAACAGGGTGGTCGCTTGTACATCTCTCCATCGTGCTGGTTGCCTCATGCCTTTTCCCTTGGAGTGGGCAGAACATAGAGATCCTTTTTGCACCGGGAACTATTTAGTGAATTGGGTCTGGGTTAAACTTGAGAGACTCTTTCCATATGATCTCCTTGATATCTTCTTCGGTGAGCGATGGCTGCTCGAAATCGAAGCTGAAAGGTGCTGGGCACACTGGTTCATCATTTATCGCATGAAGGGATGCCAGGTATGGGTGGCATAGAGCCTCATCAACTGGGATATCAAAAAGGAAAAAAACAAAGGTTAGTGTACCTTTCAATGGAGGGCTGCTTAGGATCTTCAAAAAGCAAGCATAATATATCCACATGAATAAAATGTAGGGGGTAAGCAAGACTGAAAAAAGGGGGGAAATTTCAGATGATTATTCATACTGTCCTGTTTGGATGAAGCTGATTTAGCCTAGCATTTAGCTTCAAGTCAACTAAATCCGCCTCATCCAAACAGGTGCGCCACACATTTTGCAATGCAACAAGCTCATGCAGGGCTGCAAAGATTACCAGTAATCCTTTTGCTGGGATCAAATACAAGCATCCTCTCAAGCAAATCCACGGCGCCGCTAGACATAGTGGGGAACCGTGCACGGAACTGCTGCTTGGGGAATTGAGGAAGGGACCTCACGTATCTGCGGGCGTGGTCACTCCGGAGGAATCCAAGGCTCGTGTCATCAGGTGAGCCTACCAGCTTTTGGATCAAGAATGAAGAAGAGTTGCCGAAAAAAAAAACATAATTCAGAACATTTGTGAGACGCAACCTTTCAGGTGTTAGTTTGATAAACCAAGATAATCACATGCGTCACGCTTGGATTAGATATCAGAGCTTAAATGGAATGCATTGTGTAAACTACTGAACTCCAAACTTGGTTTAAATCTGTTTCTATGCTCCTTTCAGTTTCATCTATCTAGCCATGAATCGTTATATCACCAATTCTAATATGTAAGATCTCATATTCTAGTAAAATATACTGAATACTAGCAGAATGCACAAGAAAACTGGGATATGGAAACGGAATCTTGAACTGTCAAGTAGTAGCGAGCATACCTCGGTTATTAGCCTCAGCTGATCAACATAATCCTTTCCAGGAAACAAAGGCTCCCGTGTCACCATCTCACCAAAGATGCAGCCTACTGACCACATATCGATAGCTTGAGTATACTCGCAGCAGTTCAGCAGAAGTTCAGGCGCCCTGTACCATCGCGTAACGACGTACTCCATCATGAAGTCATTTTCAGTCGTGGTCCTTGCCAGGCCAAAATCCCCGATCTTGAGGTCACATTTCGCATTGAGCAGTATATTGCTAGGCCTGAGGTCTCTGTGCAAGACATTCGCTGAGTGCACGTACTTCAATCCTCGGAGCAGCTGATACACGAAATACTGCAACAGGGGAAGTTTAATAGTCAGAAAGATCACTACCTTCAGCCTGCTTCAATTTTCAGCAATCCTTGGAGACGGAAAAAGAGGGCAGATGATAATGAACGTTGAGGCAAAACACCATACCTGACAGTGACCATCTGTTAGTTGCTGGTTTGAGTGCAGAAGGTGATGGAGATCAGTGTCCATCAACTCGTAAACAATATAGACATCGTTGAAATTCTCCCTCCTAGGTGGGCGTATGATGTCCTTTATTGAAATAACCTGAGAAGGGGGGCAATATGTATCACAAATAGTATCAAGTCATAATAATCTGATCTAAATACGTATCATATTAAAAGAATAGAAAAAAAAATGATACCATATGGTATGAGACATAACGGTAAACCGTTACATGGGTGAACCATATGCAGCAAAGAACAAATTTCGGAACCGATAGTTTCCACGACAAGCGATTCCCCCTTGAATTAAATTAAAGAAATAAATGGTTTTGCTTCGAGAGAGAATCACCAGAAATTTTGGCAGATCTCCTCAGCACGGCTTACCTTTTCAACTAAGTACAGAGTTAACCACGGTCAATAACACAATTTAATGACAGAAGCAAATCTTGTAAGAGCTTGGCTTAATATCGTCCAGCAAGAACGGAGCATGTGAATCTCAGGGGCTGTTGTCAAAAGGCGCCACGGGAGCGAAAATAGATGAACTTACATTTTCGTGATTCATGTGCCGAAGCAGCTTGATCTCTCGCAAAGTGCGTTTTGCGTCGATCTGGTTGTCGAAGGCGTTGCCGATCTTCTTGATGGCAACCTCCTCGCGAGTCTGCGCGTTGACAGCGGCACTGGACAGAGGAACGAACAATTTCATCAGACAAATGTCACCGTGCACTCAAGATTTCAGCAGAGGGTTGACATGCAAAATTTTACTGTGAACGCACCAGATGATGCCGCAGGCGCCGCGTCCGACGGGGCGGATGGGCGGGACGTACTTGGCGGAGACCTCGAAGAGGTTGCCGTAGATGTTGTACTGCACGTAGCGGCCGCCGTGGGTGTGGGTGCCCTTGATCTGCGCCTCCCCAGCGCCGTGGCCCAGCCCCAGGCACCCTCCGCCGCCGCCTCCACCCTCCATGCGCATGGGCAACGTACGGCGGCCCGGCCTCGAGCAGATCAAAACGCTGCAGCTAGCCGGACGACGGCGAAGCTAGAAGAAGAAGAAGAAGCTGGTGATCAGGAGAAGCGAAGCGAGGCGAGAGGAGGGAGAGAGGAAGGAGGAGGATGGACGTGGTTTGTTGCGCGGTGGCCGGGAGGGAGGAGATAAGGGGGAGCGTTGGGGAAAGTGGAAAAGGCGGGAGCTTTTCCTCGCGGGGAAATCGAACCCCCGTGACAAAGGAGGAGGAGTTGGTTGCTTGGTGATGGCGCTCCTCGGCGTCCAGGGTCCAGGCCATTCCTACCTCTGATCTTCTCTCTCGCGCGACGTGCCGTGTGTGTGCATGGATCCTCCATCACCTCTGTTTCTCAGGAGGTCCTTGTCGCAGCTGCTTCGCTGGCCGGTGCCCGTGCTACCTTTGTGGTCTGTTCTGTGTGACTAAAGGAAAAATATTAAAACTTGAGCAAGGCGCGAGAGGATCGAATGGAAGACACATGGTGGAAAGTGAAATGTTTTTGAGAATATGAAATATACATACACATATATATATGTCACAAGGTAGAAAAATGCTAACAACAAATTAAATAATATCGAAACCGCTTGATGGAATGGGAAAAAATGTGAAGAAGAGAAAACCAGCTAAACACAATTTTCATTTTTTTAATTTTGTAAATGCAACTTTTTTTTTTTGAAAGAAGAATTGCTTGGCCCGTCAAGTCGCGCGGGTCATATTTTGTTTTGGCCCAGTCCGATGGTTTTGGCCCGATATCTAAAACGTCTATGAATAATGGAGCCGACGAGGAAGGAAATCTGTCCGTGCCCGCCGGCCCCACTCGCAACGGCTTCGCCTACGCCGCGGGGAGCGCGGCGCCTTCGCCGATGGCGGACGTGGCAGCGGCGTCGCTCTTCGGCGCCGACCGCCGCCTCTGCTCCGCCGACATCATACCGCCCTCCGAGGTCTGCGCTTTCTACCCCCTGGCTCGTTTCGTCGTCGGCGCCCCTCGCCTCCGTCCCTTTGATCACAATGGGTGCTCATGTTGGTTGGTAACAGGTCCGGGCAAGGATCGAGGTGGCGGTGCTCAACTTCCTCGCCGCGCTCGCCTCCCCCTCCTCCCCAGCCATCTCCGTCCTCCCACTGGTACGCCGATCGCACGAACCCCAAACCCCTCGCTTCCCTTTTGGGTTCGTCCATGTGGCGGAACTGAGATTTTGATCCGTGTCCAAGCACTGCCCGTATCACTGGACATGCATTACTGCAACCATTCCTCATTAATTATCGCTTTCGCTAGTGAGTACGGTGGTCATATATACTCGTCTTAGGTAATTGTGTATTGTTATGTTGGAACAAGTTTGGTGTGACCGTATGAGCTGTAACTGTACCATTTCAGTTAAGTTAATAATGGCAAATAAGTATTGCTCATAGTACATGTACATGCCGTTGGTCAATCAGCTGTGCGACGCTCTGAAGTTAGTGCTTTGGGCATGGCAGATTAGCCGCACCTCAGCCAACTGCAGCCTGCGCAGCGGGTTGCTGAACGATGTATCCTCACTTTACCTCTCCTTCAACTTCTGCAAGAGGTCTCTGACGAAAGAGAACACCGCGAAGGGGTTCGTTAGAGGTTGCTAATCATTTCTTTAGTCCTCTACTGGGAACACGTTTCTCCTATTTGAATGTAACATTTACTCTTTTAAAATGGTTGTTTTTCGTACTGTGACAGTTTGGAAGGTCATGGAGATGTGCTACAAGATCTTGGGGGAGGGGAAGCTGGTCAGCCAACGAGAGCTGTTTTACAAGCTTCTATCAGACTCGCCCAAGTATTTCAGTTGTATGCGCCATGTCAGCCAAAGTATCCAAGGTCTGGAAGGTCCTCGTTTTAGACCCATTTGGTTCTTCTCGTAGCTGCTCTTACCTTTGCGTGACATCAGATTTTGCACTGTTTACTTGTGCAGATGTAGTGTCCTTGCTCCGGTGCACAAGGCAGAGCCTAGGAATTATGGCATCAAGCAGAGGGGCACTGATTGGGCGGCTTATCTTACATGTGGGCTCTGTGATATGTTGAATATATGTCCTGCTTTTACATATATCTGTTGATCGGAGGGCAATGATAATCACTTGCCTGTATTTATCCGTTGATCTTCTTCCAAACTACCTTAGGAAACCGATAAAGTGCACATTGATTGCTCTATTCTTGGACCTTCGGGGCATGCGATTACTGGAGATCTGAACCTGCTGGGCAAATTAAAGTTCTGCTCTGATGCTCGATACATCATTGTAGTGGAGAAGGTACCCTTTTTTTTTTTTTTTTTGGCTGCCCCAGTGTGGTAGGATGCCTCTTGCCTTTTGCTGTCAGCTCACATTTAACCTTTGAAATAGGACGCCATATTTCAGAGGCTGGCTGAAGATCGCTTGTATAATCAGCTCCCGTGTGTTCTAATTACTGCAAAAGGATATCCTGATATGGCCACGAGGTTGCTTCACTCGAGAGCTTGCGTTGCTGTTGTCTATAATTGCATACTTCTGCATCAGCCCATGAGACTTGCTATTTAGATATATTTGGTGTACTTACCATAGCTATCTTTTATGCTCTGATGCAGGTTTATCTTACATCGGCTGAGCCAGACTTTTCCAAACATGCCAATTTTTGCTGTAGTGGATTGGTTAAGCCTTCTCCCCTGCTGAGCACTATATAGTAGAATTGTTTGATTTTGTTTACCCATGTCAGATAATTTCTCCAGGAACCCAGCAGGGCTTGCTATACTTTGCACTTACAAATATGGAAGCATATCGATGGGTTTGGAGTCATACAGATACGGTACACTATTTGAGTGATCAATATCTCTGCTCGCACCAAGATGGCCAAATGATATGAATCTTATTTTCTCATTTTCAGCTTGCAATGTGAAATGGATTGGGCTTAGGGGGGACGATCTGCAGCTTATCCCTGAGAGTGCGTTGCAGGAGCTGAAGCCACGTGATTTCCAGATTGCAAAAGGCTTGCTATCGTCTAAATTTCTGCAGGTGTGTCTTCTGTTCTTCAACTTTCGAGTATCGTAGTAGCGTTGGGAGCAACAGATTTCCGATTAGAAACATCCAACGTTGGTTTGTTCTTGGCTGCAGGAGAATCAGAGAGCTGAGCTGACACTGATGGTCCAGACAGGCAAGCGTGCTGAGATCGAGGCTCTCTACTCACACGGATTTGGTTTCCTGGGGAAGTACATTGCTAGAAAGATTGTACAGGGTGATTACATTTGAAAGTGATGTGCTGCCATTCTCTTTCTTTTGTTGAATGGAGCGCTAGGATATTACCCAAAGCTAATTATGGATTTGCTCAATTTTTTTTCTCTCTTCTCTTGTTTCGACAGTTTTTGAAACCATTTGATAAATTCCAAAACCTTTTATACGAAGTATAGCAAATAAATTATTCCTCTTCCAAATATGTCCCACAAAATTCGGAAACGTTCTTTTTTTCCTTCTATTATTTTTTATTTTCTCTCTCTCTCTCTCTCTCTCTTCTTTTTCTTCTTTTCCTCCTTTTCCTCCCCTCTTCTTCGGCAGGCCCTCTCTCTCTCTCTCTCTCTCTCCCCCTGTCCCGCAGCCCACAGTCGGCCCAACCGCCGCCACGCTCTATGACCGGTGGGCCCCGTCCGTCAGCTCCATCCTCAACGGCCAACCGACGACGACGCGCTGATCGAAAGAGGAGCCGCCGCGGTCGCGCGACGCGCGCAACGAACTCCACAACTGCCGTACCGCGAATGTAGCAAAGCCCTGTTCCCTTCCATCTCGGAAGGGCTCCACCTCACCCCTTCAAAATCCCAGCGCCGCCTTTGGCCACCACAGCCGAGCCGCAAAACGTTGCCATCGTCCTTGAGCTCGCGCGCTCCGAGGATGCCGATATCCGCGACACCGCCCCGCCCCCGCCCGACCGGTTCCTGTTGACGTTCTGCCACCGGAGCCGCCTCACGTCGCCGCCGAAGGTCGCCGTCGAGCCCCTCCCTTCGGCCGTCATCAACGCTTCGAGACCCCTCGGTGAGCTTCATCACGCGTCGTAGCCCGACTGATCCATAGGTTCGTAGAATTTGCATCAGTTAATAGTCTCGATTTTGCAGAGGTTGAAGAGGGAAACTGATTGGAACCGTGGTGTTCTTCAATGGATCCACCGGTGACAATGTTGTGGGGAGGTGTGCTGTGGTCCAACGCGGGCATCATCGCCGGCTTGTTCGCAGTGCAGTGCATCAATGGCATGTACATGATGTTCCTCAACAACCTGCTTGCGGCTGGCGTGCCTTCCCTCTTCATCATCATCGTCGCCTGCGCCTCCTCATCCCTTGTTGTCTTCCCCTTCGCCGTCGTCCGTGAGAGGTGCATGTGTTGCTCATCACTTTCTCACGTATGCGTCCAGCTACCAAATAGAGACCGCTCATTTACTTGTTGCATGTTTGCATTTGTTTCAGGAGGATATGGAGCCAAAATGTGTGGAGCCCGATGTTGATTTTTCTACTCACCATGATTTCATTTGGAGGGTGAGAAGATCGACTTCCTAAACGAAAATTTTCTAGTTCTTGTTTAGTTGTTTATTATAGATGCAAAGGTCATAGCTTATTGCATGGTTAACAATTTAATCATGAGTCTCTCTTAATCATTTCATAATCCACACTTTTATCACTCGTTCAGGGTGTCCATATATCAAGTCTTCATGATGCTCGGTGTTGAACGGACCTCACCGGCGATCGCCTCCGCCATGCCCAATCTCGCCCCTGGCTTCATCTTTATCATTGCTACCATCGGGAGGTACTGATCGTTTTACTTAATGTCAGGTAAGAATGACATATTCTATCAACAATTCTAATTGTTGATCTTGATTCAGGTTTGAGAGGTTTAAGAGGAAGTGCAAGTACACCTGGGTGAAGATCTTGGGCACATTGGTTTGCCTCATCGGAGCAATGTGTGTGAGCTTCCTTAAGAATGACGTCACTCCAAGTATATCTCCAAATCTCGTTCTGTCTCATGTGAACAATAATAAAGAGTGGATCCTTGGGTGTTTCTATCTTCTCGCTGGAGTAATGGTCCTGGCCTGCAATACAGTGATGCAGGTTTGTACATATTTCATAATCTATTTATCAAGTACTAGTTATTGTTTTAAAAGTTTGATAGAAATTTGTGTCTATGATGCTGATATTAATCTGGCACGGAGTGTAGGCTGCAGTCCTCAAGAGATTTCCAGCGCCATTTTCTGTCTGCTCCATCACCGCCATGATGGGGTCGATTTTTAGTGTAGTCATCCAGGTTCTGATGGAGGGGAAGCTTAGTTACGGCACCACCAACAACATCTTCTGGATCGTTGGTAAAATTGTGGTTATGGTAAATATCGGTCTCTAAAATATTAGTCTTTCAGTATTAGCTAATAGAGACACTTATACTATATGGTTTCTACTGCTACAGGGAGGTGTGGTGATCGGTTTGTGCACAACGTTCCAGGTGTCTAGTATCGAGTGCAAAGGGCCCTTGTTTGTGTCGATGTTCAGCCCATTTCAGACCGTGTTCTTGTGGTTTATATCATTCATCTTCTTCAGTCAATGGATCGGTCTAATATGGTAGGTCGATTATTATGCATTTTCATTGTAAGAATGGAAATTTGAGTTGAGCGTGGCTGGAATATTTTTTGACAACCTTGTTTCAATACAGCTTTGCGGGGATTATTCTCATGTTTGTTGGACTTTACGTGGTGCTGTGGGCAAAGAACAGAGAGGAAGAAATGTTAGCAGAGCTGATGAAGCTTGGGGAATGTGACATTGAACAACCTCTTCTTCAGTAGGTGAGCGGTCTTTGCAGAAGGGCTCAATCGGCAGTGTTTGTAATTGAAAGGATTCATTATTATATAGGCATTACGTGACTGTATCCCTATTCGAATCATAGAAAGTTTATATTTGTAAGCTTATGGAAGCAAAGGTTTGGATAGGTTTGAACGCATAGTGAACTATTCATGTTCTGTGGTTGCACGTTTTATTTTGGCGCTCAGCCTTTGAGGCCTAGTTTACTGATGACTGAAAAGAAATCCAGGTTCAATGCATATTAAGAAAGTGCGTACTGTTCAGCAAGAGGTTAGGTCTATATCGGAAAGGATTCAACCATGGAGGAAGGAAAGAGGGAGAGTTAATTGCTCCAGTAATAGTAAGTAGTAGTAAGGAGTCTGAAAAGAACTAATGTGCAGCATCAGCTGCGACCATGACTCAGACGGAGAGTTCCCCCAATTCACGTTGTTCTTGACCTCCTCGCATCACTTTTAACCTTGTAATTAACAATCTTCCTTGAGTTAAAATTTCCTTTTTATCAGAAAAGATGTCGTAATTAACAAGTGTCAGTAAATGAACTGAAAGCACTAATGCAGATTTTATCCTCCCCACCCAGGCCACATATGGTGCGGGCACACCACGGCCGTCGATGGATGACGTTGGGCGTTTGTAGAAGAACGGAGGCCCTTTTTTCCCCCGAATTTGGTGAATCTGCGCGCAGGCAACTTTAGAACATGTACGCAGAGAAAAGGTGTTCGTCAAAAACATGGTTTCGAATTTCAGGTTTTGTCGCATACAAGAGTTCTTCTGAATGGCTTTCGTGGTCCAACATGTCAAGCTGCTGTCCAACTATGGCCCTGTTTGTCACGGCTTTAAAATTTTGAACTACAAATAATAAAAAAAATCGCTTAGATTATAATATAAGCATAGCTGGGAGAATCGTTCCAAAACAGGGCCTATATATTCTTTGATCCAGAGGGCGGGACTGCAGAGCATTGCACAGTGAGGAATGAACACAGATCACAGCAGTGCCAGAACGCAAGGCAACGAATTTAGTACTAAAAGATTCCTCATACCCGAGTGAAATAAAATCCCACAGTTCCTAGGGGGTTCCAAAATCTCGGCTCCAAAGGATCCACAAGAGCGCACAAAAAAAATAATCACACCAATTTCACTTGCTAGCACTAGAACCATGATTTTACTCTTGAGAAAATTTCATACAAAAGCAAATTTTAAGGGACTTCAACATAGTGGCCACTCAAACAGTGCTTAGCTCTTGGAGGCCTTGTCCTTGGTTTTCTGGATCTTGAGCACCTTCTTCACAATCTTCTGCTCCTCGACCAAAAACGCTCGAATGATCCTGTTACGGTGCAGAAATCATTAGTTCAACGTACCGTGGATCTCTAGATCAAACAGATGAATATATCATTGTGAAAGATTTGTCACCTCTCTCTGACTGCAGTACCGGACAGAACACCACCATATGGGCGGTTCACAGTCCTCCTATTCCTCGACAATCTGGACCTCTTGTACTCAGCAGGTCTCAGGTGTCGAATCTGCAGGTTTGCATCAGATGTATTTAGAATGCATTCATAACATAGCATTAAGAAGAGCTGAACATGACAAGTGCAAACTAACCAATGCCCTGTGACATCTGCATGATGTAGCTATCCTATATGCAAAAGGCATATAATGTTAACTAAGTATATTAATAAAAGGAACTCTTAATATACAAGTTATGATGCATATTTCCTAGAAACTGCATTGTAAGATGAAACACCGCGTCTCAAATTAAAAGTAATAGACCACACTGAAAACATATACTGCCAAATTAAAACACGTAACTTGATCAGATCAGTTCCAGTAATCAAAACCTGTGGTAATATTCTATATGCTACCCAGAAAAATAGAATATAGGGGTTGTCAGTTAGGAGCAAAAGACATTCAGTGTAATTGTAGTCACTACAGATGTAGTCATTTGAAAGATGCATCTGATCATCATTCAGCCCAATCAAGGTGAGTGTCAAGGACAGTAAATAAAAAAAGCAGACAACAAAAAAAAACAAACATAATGATAGCATGAGAGCAAAACAAATAAAAAATATATGGAACTGCATATGGTCTAATAGAGAAGATTAGGCTTGATCCACAAGAAATTTCACACACATGCTTGTCATGTTTCTCGTTAATCCTAGTCCCAGTAGCAGATTTGAAACAAAAAAGCAGCAGCCACGATACAGACATGCTACCCTATGATCTGGAAGACTGAAAGGAAAATAAATCAAACAAAAAATAAAATCTGGACATCAACAAAAATAAATTTGTAAATAAAAAATGTTTACAGAAAAATGCCCATGAAATCTTTATGGTATCAAGAAATTCAGTGCTATTCTTGGCTGAGACGATCTAGATGTATAGATGATTTGTAAAATAGTCTTCATCCACTAAAAGTTAAACAACAGGGATAAAGAACAACAGTAAGGCCTCATAGAGAAGATTAGGCATAATCCACATGAGATTTCAGACATATGCTTGTCATTTTTCTGTGTAATCATCGGCCATAAAAAATTTCAAGAGCCAAGCGTCATATGATCCAAAAAAATAAGATCGTGCTGCAACCAGAAGGTCCAGAACACATGCATATGCATAGAAATACATGTAAGCCAGATTTGTGTTAGTCCACATGGCGAGAAACACCTACTTCAAAATTCTTTTAAAAGAAAATGCTAACGAACAATGTTTACCAAGCAGAACCCACGGTTCCAACTCCACAAAAAAATATAAGTGGGTCGAACAATGCATTAAACGCCCAGCACTAAACCAATTCTCTACTGACGACACTCTTGTTCAAATATCAATAATGGCGCTCCTATCCCTATGTTACAATCAGACTACTAGAATGATCGAATTCATCAGAAAGCGTTCGAGTGCATGATTCATAGATAGATACAACATCCACATAGCATGAAAAAAATAGGAAAAAGGAAAAGATGATTTAAAAACTAAAAAAAAAATGCTAAACAATATGGCACGGGAAAAACACATACTCCTTGTATCTTCTTTCCGGTAACTGGGCATTTCGGGCCGCTAGCGCGCTTGTTGGTGTACTGGTACACAAGCCTCCCACCTAATCAGAACATTATGAGTAAAGATTCCGGTAACAAGGATAAATTTATTGACAACGGCGAAGCCTCTAATGAATCACAAATCGAAATTACCAAAATCCTAATTTTCACGCACGTGTTCATCTAAATAGCCCACACAAGAGCATAACGAATTCTATCTTTAACGACCGCGAGAAATCGCAGCACGTGAGGGAACTCGTCCTACCTGGGGTCTTGACGACGCGGGTCTGGTTGGACTTGGTGGCGTAGCTGTGCCTCTTCCGGTAGGTGAGCCGCTGCACCATCTTGCCGCCGCCTGCTCCCTCAGCCCCTCTCTCTGCGCGCCGGAGTCTCTGGGGCCAGGCGGCGGCGGAGGGGAGTGAAGAGTAGAGATGTCGGAGAGATTTTTTGTAGTGTGTCTGGGCTGTCGGAAGACCTAAATCTGACGGTGAAGGGGTGACCGTTGAGTCAGTGAACGGTTGAATTAATTTCCTGGATTGTCAGGGTGATTTTACTGAGTAGGAGTATATTTTTAGCTTTGCATACCAAACATAGAAAATAGTTTTGAGTGAGCTTTTTAATTTTTAGTTTATTTTTTAAAATTTAATTTTAAGAGTTTAAAATGAGTCTTTTAAAACCTCATTTGTTTTGACTTATATTTTTTCATCTATGCCGTAAGGTTATTGCTTTTTGCTTCTGCAATAATAAAATATCCACAAGAAGTAAACGAAGAGAGTAATAGTATGTTGGATTCCGAAGTATATTGATCCATGACAAATATCAAATGCCTATTAGGATAATTGAAGTATGAAACATAAAAACTATCTATGAATATAATACCCACTTAGTTGACATATTAATCTGTCAAGGTTGATGTTTTTGTTAAGACATCATGTTTGTCATCTTGGACCGAACTTCTTTATAAATAATTAAAATCGAAATTATAAAAGGGGGTGGAGTGACGGTTTGTACTAGTTTCTCTTTAAGACAAACTTTTAACATACAAGGTCCCACCGAAACATTTTTTTCTCTTACTAATTTGTAATAGGATATACTCTCTTTCCTGTTTTAAATTTTTAAAAAAATACAAATTTGCAAATTAAATTAGTTAACTTAACTGCTTTCTACTCAGCAAAATCAAGGATTATATGTTATTAATAACACAAGATATTAGCGGAATATAATACTCCCTCTATTCACAATTATAAGTTTTTTTAATATTCAAATTTTGTTTTCATTTTTCTTTCTCAATAAATTTTTCTATCTTTTCAACGCACTTTCTCTTTTTCTAATAAATTTTTATTTTTATCTTTTTTTTTTCCTCATTTTCTTTGCTTCTCCTTAATTGTGTGCGAGTCTGTGAACGGAGGGAGTACTCTTTCAACTGATGCAGCGTTCAGCTGCAAGACCAAAGCTGGAAAACCAGAGCCAAAAATAATATTTTTCCCTTCTTCTTCCGTCCCCCCGTCGGAATCGGGATCACCCTCGTCGCCCTCTCTTCTCTTTCGTCACCCACCGCGGCGCCGCCCAAGATCTCCCCTTCTCTCCCTCCTGGCCCGCTTTCTCGCTCCACATCTTTGATCCGGCAATGGCAGCCTCCGCCCCAGCCACCGCCGGTGAGCTCCTACGCGTCGAGCCCCTCGAGCTTCGCTTCCCCTGTACGGTCCCACCCGTTCTGTTCCTCCAGCTTTTCCTTTATTTTTCGGGAAAATCCTCTTTTTTTTTTTGCCTTCCATTTCATTCTTTCATCAGGCTTGGATCGATTGGCTTCTGACGTTCATGTTCGTTTGTTGTAAGTAGTTGAGTTGAAGAAGCAGATCTCGTGCTCCTTGCAGCTGGCGAATCACAGCGACGACTTCATCGCCTTTAAGGTCTGTCTATTCTTCGATTTTTTCGGTGGTTCTTCCCCCTGTGAATTGACGTAGAAGCTTAGTACGGATTGAATGACGCTGTGTCGGTCTGTTGTGCCTCGCCGTGGGTTCGCTATTGGCGTTACTGGGAACCTGTTATCCACGAATTCATTTCTTGAATCTGTTTAAGCATGGGTTCTTTTCGGTGTTTGTCGCCTTCTACCTTCAAAATTCAAATTGGGTTTGGCATGTATGAAAGGGCGATCCGAACGACTCAAATACTGTAGAATGTTATTATTTCTTCGTCGTCTTCTTTTTCTTTCGTTAGTCATTCAACATTTGATATTAGATGAATCATATCCTGATACATAGGTTTCTCATACCGGAAAGGTTTTATGGCATTTCTATATTTCCTGTTTGACTTTGTTTTCATCATTCTTCAGGTGAAAACTACAAGTCCGAAGAAGTATTCAGTGCGACCCAACACAGGAGTTGTCACACCGCGGTCTACTTGTGATGTTGTTGGTATGTGATTCTTACTAGATGCAATTTATATATGGATAAATTGTCCTCTGGTGCTTTTTATTTATTTCTTTGTACTGTTGCAGTGACAATGCAAGCACAGCGGGAAGCTCCACCTGATTTGCAGTGCAAAGATAAATTCCTGGTGCAAAGCATTGTTGCGCCTGCTGGTATTACTGTGAAGGATATCACTGGGGAAATGGTAACAATTCTTCTCTTAATGTGTTTCTCAAGGTTCTGATGAAATACATGCATAAGGATATAGTTTTCTTATTTATGTAGCAAAATTTATAATATATAGTAGACTTTAGAGTTGCATCTTTCTCGTTATGATTGTGGTGCTGCTGGCTTGCCAGTTTACAAAGGAGTCTGGAAACAAGATGGAAGAGGTCAAATTGCGAGTGACATATGTTGCTCCTCCACAGCCACCGTCTCCAGTTCCAGAGGAATCTGAAGAAGGTTCGCCCTCTAGAGTTTCTGAATCAGAAAATGGAGATGGACCTGCTGGAGGATTCACCAAAGTAAGTTATTGTGACTGATGACCTAAGATCTACCTTCTTTTTTTTGTGTGTGTGTCGGGAGGATAATATATTTGCTGAAATCGTTGCAGGCACTTAGAGAGCGCATGGAGCCTCAAGAAAAATCTTTGGAGGTCAGCTATCATTCTGATTACTATGTATTTATGTAATATAACTAAAGTCTTCAAGTTAAGTATCTTACAATATGGAGCATGGGCATTGCAGGCTGGAGCCTTGATTTCTAAGTTGAACGAAGAAAAGAACTCTGCGATTCAACAGAATCATAGACTTCGACAGGAACTTGTAAGTGCAGCATGGCATTTTGTCTTATAAGCCCATCGCACTGTAGGTTTTTTTTTTGTGTAAGTTTGTAAACTTGGGAAATTCATCTAGCATAAACCACCACCTGCTAAATGCTATCATATGAGCCCCCTTCTATAGCTTTAACATCAGTAAGAAAACTAAAAGATACCAAAATAATTATAGCTACACATAAGAGTCTGAATTTAATTGATAGATGTTGTAAGTAACAAAGAGAAATTCCTCCATATTCAATGTGTTTTTGTGTATATCTTGTTATTTAAAAAAACACCCTTCTTTTCTTTAGCATTTATAACCTAAATCCTTTTGAGGACCAAGCTAAAATATTAGATATGTTATAGCACCATATGCTGATTGCAACAGGTGGTTTGTCTTTGACACAAGCAAACATACAACTGGCAACATGGCATCATCAGGAATCATTAAGGGCATATGATTTTTATGATTTCAATATTGGTAGTCATCTATAGAATGTAGCATCATATGCAACCTTGTTCATTGACATCTTATATGAATGTAATAGCTTTATTAAGCTGGAAAACAGAGTGAATTGAAAAGGTGAACAAGAATATATGTTAGGATGGGAAAGGTCAAATGTGCAATGGTAGTACATTTGCTCTGTCTACCAGGACAGGCAACTAAACCCAAGTTAAACCAAGATATGTTTCTCATTGGTGTTCCCATGTTAGTGGTGTATGGAGTTCTCCATCCTTTTGCCTACAATAGACATTTTTAAGATCATTATATGTTCATTCAGATTCTGTATTTTTTAAATTATTGTTGGCCCCAAATATCCTTTTATTTACCTAATATTATGCATTTAATTCGCTGTCTATACATATGACTCACAAAACAGATCATTTCATTTTATATTTTGCCCACGATCTATCTAGCAGAAGAATTGCAGTAAGAACCTAATAAAAGAGTGTCCAGTTCCTGAACACAAAATGTGTACCTTGTGAAATATCTTTCCACTCTCATTACTGTAGCAGCGCTTTGTGTATATTAGATACCCGCAATATAAATTTATACCATTCTTAGAAATCAGAAAGAAAAGGCTAGTTTTAGGTGTCTTGCTCAATAAAACTGGATATAGGGTTCTGAGATGCACTTAGGCTAGAATGCACTCCTGATTTAGAATTTGTAATATCCCATTTAACTATGATTAACAACTTCACGCCAGCAGCTGATGTAGCAATCTCAGGAATGGTTAATTCAAAGATTTATTTGGTCTTCTGTGGAAAAGGAAAATACATTTGTGATCCATTTTGCAATACCCTTATGGTGACAGGAACCTTACTTCTGAAATACCATGTGTTACAACTTGTTTATTCTAGGGATCTCTTGGGCCTCTGTGCGTGCCAATATGACCTTTGTTAGCTTTTTTAAGACGTTGAGTAATTAATTCATGGAACGCTAATGAATTCAATATGAATTTGCATAATAAGATGTCAACTTAGATGTGCAACTGCATGTCTTAAGCTTGTAACGGCATGTGGTCATTCCTGCATAGTTTTATTCCTCTAGAAAGATCTATTCGAGACCTATGCCTGTAAGGACACCTGCATCTACAAAATGTTTTTTCTCTAATTCACTTTTGTCACTTATTTTCTGTTCACGTGGCAGGATTCGTTGAGACGGGAGATCAGCAAGAGGCGTGGAGGAGGCTTTTCCTTTATAGCTGTCATAATTGTTGCTTTGATCGGCATCTTTCTGGGCTATCTGATGAAGTCATAATTTTTTAGGTTGTCCTTTCGCCATATCAAAGGCAATTAACTTAGATTCATGCAAATTATGTTTGGGAACTTGTAAAGACCACCAAATCGGATGTTTTTGGAGTTTACCTTTCTGTTGTCAGTATAGGAGTGTGCATGTCAGAACTGCTGAGCCAGCTTAAGCCTCTTCTCTCTCTCTCTCTCTCTCTCTCTCTCTCTCTCTCTCTCTCGGTTAATTCTTCGAGTGCGATTGTGCGATTGGCTGACACGGTAACTTTTTTGTGAACTGTGTAACACCGTAACTTGAAACGTGCATTCATTGTTTTATTCATTATTCTTTGTCAATGCCAATATGTAAAACCTTGTTTTGTTTTTGTTTGACATAGGTGATCATATTTGTCACAAAGGCCTCTACCAAGCAAAAAATTTCAGCAATTTATCCTCTATACACTTATTACCATCAATGCTATTCAAATTGATTGCAACTTGTCTTGGTGATTGTTCTGTCATGAATACGATTGAAGTTGATAGCATGGATGGTGATTGGTGCCTTAACGGTTAATACTATGAACAATAGGCAGCAGGTGATGAATACCCAAATGTGGCAGCAAGTTCTGTTTAATCATGGCAATTTTTGTACAGATACTGCACTCAATTAGTCCAGCAAAAGAGGACAAATAACTGTTTATATATATAAAAAAAGGACACAACCCTCATTTTGTATTTGATGTATTTATGTGAAAATGCTGCAATTTTGGTCAATAGAAATGATGTAACTACATCATATATCCAACTGAAAGTGGAAAAGTATCTGCAGCCATGTTTCTTGAATCAACATTTTCCTTGACACCAATTCAAAATTTTCATGGGCCTTCTTCAGAGGCTATTTACATGTACAAGGGAACTAACATTCCAGCAAATGCAGAGAGTTGCCCATTCCAGTATCATCGTGTACAAAGGGACGTTCCCTTTTAACCCAGATATCTATCCTAATCTGATAACAATCACATACAAGCCTAAACATGTGCTAATGCAACTAATAGTGGCCCGACCTTATGCCCATAATTACAAGGTGCAATAATGTTGGGCCGGACCTTTTGAGGTTTTTCACCTCAATCTTGTAACTCTGAAAACTGATCTAAGTACATTTCTATCTTCTACCTCATCTGGAATAAGAGCGCAATAACGTCTGAAGTTGCATAGAGCAAGCTGCAGCCACATCTCTCTGCTTTTACCAATTTCTGATAGTGGGAAGCAGTAAACTGCTAAACTTCTTTCTACAAATCCTCCAGAACTACAGAACTCCGATCCATAGTGCATTAATCCATCTGGAGCGCAGCCAAATTGCACTCACACTTCATCTGAGTATGTACGTTGTGCACTGGTCACATTCTTGGTCACACTAGAGGACACCTTTCCCTTCAGCTCAGAACAGACAAGCTGCGTCAAGAGGAGCCCAGCAAGGAGAGCTGCTGCCATCAACATTGTGAAAACGGCACTCCAACTTTTCGATGAAATGTATCCTGTCAGCAATGGCCCAATGGCAGCACCAACGGACCCTGTCCCATCAATGATTGCTGTAACAGTTGCCAGGGCCCGGGAATTGCCATTCAATGAGCTGTGTGTGCCAAGGTCAGCTGACACTGCAGTTGTGATCAAGGCATAAGGGCCATTCACAAACATGCCAGTGATGAACATGAGGCTGACATTCCACACTATCGACACACTTCCATATGTGCGGTACAAGAAGAGGGCAGGTATCGCACAATACATGAAACTAGCAGCTGTGACTGCTCGTGCATTTAAGCGGTCAGAGATGTGACCAGCAAGGACTCCTCCCAACACACCACCAACATCGAAGATTGTTGATAAGCTACCAGCCATGGCATCAGAGAGGTACTCATTGCCAATACCTGAAACAAGGCCTATTAGGGATCGTACTTTGGTGGACAGTTCAAAGTTCTAATGAAGGACGCAAATGAATAATTCATCAAAAGAACACAATATCAGATTTGAGGGATGCGTAAGAGGGTTTACGTGTATGGCTGATGTAGAAAGGTAGCCAGTATAGGAAGGTGTACGCCACCAATTTGGAGAAGAATAGGCAAAGAGCAAATGGTGCAACTCCAGGAATTCTCCATGCCTCTAAGAAACCTACTGCCTTATGCTTCACTTCTTGGCCTGGTTCCAAAAGGGGCTCCTTAACAGTATCCTTGTCACAGCTATACTCCCCATTGCTGATGTCAATTTCCATCACCTCAGGGCTAACAGGCAAGAATAGAAACACAACCAATGCAGCAAAAGCCATAATAAGGCTGGGGATGGAAAATGACCAACCCCATCCAAACTTCAGGAGGAAAGCAGCAAGCAATGAGCCAGCTATGTTCCCGATAGAAGTGTGAGCATTCCATATGCCCATGATCAATCCCCTTTTGCTTTTCCCAAACCAGTTACCAACAACTGCAACAACTGAAGGCCATCCAATTGATTGAAACAAACCAGAAGCCATCTGAATAACCAAGAAATAGTAGAAGGTGTGAACATTCAGCCAATATCCCGCGCCAAAGAGAGTTGTGAATATGGCGGTCCCAAGCATGCCAATTGTCAGAAAGATCCTTAAATCCATGCGGTCACCAATATGTCCAGCAAAAAACATCCCCACAGAATATACAGCAAGGAATGCCACATCAATCTCACCAAGTAACGCTGAACCATCAACTGTGTTAAATGGCAACCAACCAATGTTCAGACTGTTGCCTGCATGCAATCGCCCCCAGTGGGAGAACCCCACCTTTGTCTGGGGATCAAGCGCACTCTTAACAATGCTTGTGATCTTCCGGGTCATATGAAAGCAGGTATATGCGACAAATGTAAGGACCAGGACAAGAGTCTGGTAACTTCTTAGTGAATTGGCACCACCAAATAACCGAAGACCAGGTGGTTTTCTACTCATATCATGAGTTTGCGCCATGATTACCAAGATTTGCTTACACAGATTACAGCACAGTTACTGCCGCAGAAGACTGACACTTCTTGATTTAAGAGATTAGCACCTGAAAGCATCACACAAGAATACAATTAATACGATCGGCAAATGAGTACATAAATTGCATGTTGAAAACTAAATAGAAAATTGAGCATTAGAAATAAATTTTATCAACCATTGAACCAAAAACAATGGTCCACCATCTACTACATGTACTGAAATATGGGGAAATTCTAGCTGTATAAAAATTCTGTGAAAATAAAACGATCCATTAGTTTGTTTAATATAGACTGTTTCTGTGATCACAGGTCCAAGAGACCAAAATCCAAAATCATCAATTAGAGCACTGAAAACAGATTATTGTGAGTAGAGCAGTACTCTTCTTCCACAACATAATTTGTAGGATCTCCCAAGTCTCAATACCTCGAACGAATCAAAATTAAATTTCGTTGACTGCTAATTTCCGTCCAACTAAACTTCCTACAAACCAACAAGTTGACTTTCTCCCCCAGCAGAAGCATACTTTTCAAAGCCTGTGAAGGCGAGAAGTTTCCAAGCGGATGCACGTAAAAAGCTGATATTGAAATTGTGACACACAGTGTCCGTACCAAGATTTCGCGAATTCACTCACAGATGAAGTATGAACCGATACAAGGAGGGAGACGAATTAGCGCCTCCACACATAATTCCTCGACCGAATCCCTCCCCGAATTTCCATTCAACCACCCTAAACATAGCCATTACAGGAGTACTACACAATCACATACGCAGAGCCAAACATAGAACCCAGTAGTCCAAAACAAAACAAGTACTACTAAAAAACAGCTACGCATCGAGCCGATGACTGGAAGAAGGAATCGACATGGGGAACCCAGAACGCAGACCGCACGGACCTTGCGGCTCAGAGCAGCGGGAGGGAGTCCGGGCTGTGTGAGGGGCGCGGACGCCGCGGAGAGGGTTCCGGCGCCGGATCTGCGCGCGGTCGGAGTGGCCTCGGTGCAAATGCGCACGCGAGGCGACGGGGATTGGGCACGCGGAGGAGGAGGAGGAGAAGGGTGCGTTTCTTGTGAGCTCGCTTGCTTGGGTGTGGTGCGAAGTCTTCGAGGGGGAAGCCTCGCTCCCTTTATTCGGACCGCTCGACAGGCTTTTCAGGGTATTCACGGTGATGCCCCTGGACTGAAATGCCCCTCGGTCTGGTGCGACCCAGCCTGCGTAGAAATCCTAGTGCGCTACCTTCGTTCCAAAATAATACATTGTTTTTTTTTTATATTGATGTCTATCGTTGATTTTTAATTTTAATTTTAATTTTTTTTGTTATTTAAAAAATTAGTTCAAATACATAAAATTTTAAGTTTTGATTCAAACAACTCTAATGATTAATCAAATTATAACAAAATATATAATTTTTTAAAAATTTTTTAAATAAAACGAATGATAAAGTTAAAATTAAAAGTCAACCATGACATCAATTTAAAAACAGAGAGAGTACTCTCTTCGTTCATTGATATCATGGTTGTTTTTTAAATTCAACTTTGACTATTGGTCTTATTTAAAATAATTTGATAAATTTCATATATTTTGATATAATTTGATTTATTATTAGAGTTATTTGAATCACAACTTAAAAATTTACACATTGGAGCACATTTTTTGAATAAGACAATGATCTGATTGTAAAAGTCGACATCATTTTAAAAACAGATAGAGTAAGTATTTTTAGGTCTGAATAAAATCAATTTTTTTAATTTTTACTAACAATATTTTAAAAATTACATAATTTTTACTATAAAATATATTTTTTTATGAAAGCTTGTTTTATAATGAATTAAAAAAATATATTTTTTTATGTGATAAAATATAATTAATTCTAAATTATTAATAATCAAAGTAATAATAATTTAACTTTAGCTAACTTTAAAAATACTTATATTTTAAAACGAAGTGAGTAACTTGCTACGAGTGCATTTGCTGCACGGTAGGCTAATAAAAGTCGAATATAAATTAAACTACATGAGGTCTTAGTTTATATAGTACAGATTTAAAATTTAAACAAAAAACACAATAACAAATTTAATACTAAGCAATAAGAATCGTAACAACATGCCGCTGATTGAGTTCAGCATTGTTAAAGAGTACTTCCTCCATTCTAACATTTATGTAAGTGGTGTTTGGCACATGAGAAATATTATATGGGTTTGAAATTATGAAATACTCCGTAGATAAATGATTGAGATTTAAAAAGATGAAGGAATAAAGAGTGAAGATTTTCTCTCCTATTTCTCAATCTCAAATCCAACATTTATATCCCATTCTCAAACAGCATGTACTCTAAGTGGATAGAAAAGATGAAATATACTGAAAATTAATTAAGAAGATAAATAAAAGTAGACAAGTATTGAAAAAAGAGAAACCATACAAAAAAATAAAATAATTTATCATTTGTGAAAATAATAATGACTTATAATTTGAGATATAGTGAGTAGATTAATTCAAAAGGTAGTTCCTCCATTTGTTCTAGCTACGGCAGTTATTATAAAAAAAAAAAGGAAACGACGGCGACAGACGGCCACCGCATCCGAGGGTAGAACAGGAAGACCAGCGCAGTATCGCAACTCATGGTCAGACGTGCGCGGCGGCGAAGCGGCCCCGAATATTCGATTCCCGCCCGGGGAATTATCCCTCGCGTGCCGTGCGGATTTTCCTCGCTCCTCCTTGGCCTGAATAGTTGAATGGACCGCGAGGAGGTTGCGTGCCGGAGGGAGAGCCGGAGCCGCAACATGGGACATGGCGACGTGTTTCCCGACGCGCCTACTACCGGACAATGCAATCGCGTGCGCGCCCGGGCCTCCCTCCGGCGTCGCAGCGTCGTCGCTCGCCGCCGCTTACAAGAAAGCTGCTCCTGCTCTTACTCTTGCCCCAGCCATGGCAGACTGGCAGTGACTGCCTGACCGTGACCGGGACTGGATTGTCTACGGTCTGGCCACCTACGCAGCCATCCAGTTCGCGCGAGAAAGAGACGCGACCGTCGGAGTCCAGTTCAGACGAAGCGCGTCCAGACGCAGCGGGTTAACGGCCGGCGGCACACGTACGCATGCATGGCCACGGCGTGGCCGGATGAGACTGGAAGCTCGACCACGACCACGCGAGTCGCGATCGGCACGGGAACAGTACTGTACTGAAGACTGCCGATCCCAGCGGTTAGGCACGCAGGCGCATCATGACGAATCAGGGGACGTGGCGCCCGGCGCGAGGAAGACGAACCTCCGGCGCGCAGCGGAAATGATTCAGTTCATTCCCCTGTTTCACGGATGGATCGGTCAGGAGGAGTGAATTCACGATTCACGACACAGAAGGGAAGGTGACCATTATTTGCGCGGTGGCGGGTGGCGATCGATTCAGGAACGACTGGGACTGAGGCACGCAGGCGCATCAAGCTCCCCTTTTTTTTTTTAAATTTTCTACTAGATGAGGTAATAGAGGGGTACTAATTCTACCAGGCGTTGCTGTCGATGGTGATTATGATCGATAATGTTCATTGCTATTTTTATACGATCGACTCTTCAAGACGCCTGCGTGTCAATCGGGGGACGTGGCGGCCGGCCCGAGGAAGAAGAAACTTCCCGCGCAGCGGAAATGATCCGTTCCATTCCATTCCCCTGTTTCACGGACGTCGATCGCCTCTCGGTGACTTGCGTGCGCTGGACAACGTACAAACGGACAAGGGGATGGAAACCAGCTGCGGAAAGTCTAGACGATACTACCGTCCGAGTGCGTCCTGACGAAGAAGAAGGTGACGGTGTCGGCCGGGGGTGGTCCGGTGGACAGTGGAGGACGAGGTAGTGGCCACCAGCCGCGGAGGAGCGGAGGGCGTCTCTTGGGTGCCCGGCTTCTGTCTGATCCTCGGATCTCGACGGAACGGGTAAAGTAGTGGAGGTCGCCGTCACCGCTCGACGCTTGGCTGGCCCCCGCCGGCTCCGCGCGCGTGGTTGGCGTTGCTGCTTGGTTAAATCAGGGGCTCCGGTCCCTGTCCGTCGCCGACGGCCACGAGTTTTCCGACGACGGCGTCATGCACTCGCACTCGGACACCATGTATCGAGCGTACACGCAGTTTATCCAAAAGTTGTTCGATCACCGGTCGATCGATCGCCGCACGGAAGAAAAGAAATGGAGTACAACGCGGAGGAACAAGGAAGGAGGGGAACAAAAGCTAAGCACCGACCGACCAACGAACGGACCGCAAGTTGCCGCGGGAAAAGCAGCACGGATCGATTTGATGGCGTAGGAAGGCAGGGAAAAGCAACGGTGAGAGATGCTGACGTTGACGCGGCACCGGTGGTCCTTCCTTCCTTTCTTTCTTTCTTTCTACGTACGGGCGATCGAGCGGCCCACGACGACGGTTGGATTACCGGGATGGCCGGGACGACGGGCGGCGGCGGTTTATGGGCGGAGCGACTGACCGTTGGCACCAAATCCGCTGCGAGCAGTTGTAAAGCCCGCAGAAAACCGAGGTCAATACTCCTACTCAATGGACCCGGACAGCTCTGCGATGGACCGCCCTGCGTGTGGCCTAGGGATTTCGCGTACGAAGCCCGACTGCGTTTCCACGCAAACCCGGCAAAAGCCCAGCCTGTTTGTCAACCGGTTCCTGGGCCTGCAAGCAAAGCTCATCAACAGGTTTCCTTAAAAACATCGTAGCAGTAATTTTGTGTTGACAGTAATTTAACTACCCGAATTATTCACATCTGACACAGCATTTTTCACTGCAGTACATCTAAACAAACCACTGTAAATTATACAATCATCGGCACCGGGCACACGCGCGCCGGAGTCCAACCGCGATTCACTCGTCGTCTCCGTCCACGTCCAGCTGCTCCTTCTTCCTCGTCCTCCTGCCGCCGCCGCTCGTCCCGGCGTCGGGGTTACTATCCTTGCGGCAGGCCTCCTCGTAGTCCTTGGCGCGTCCGGCGAGGCGGCGCAGGTCGGGGAAGTGGTAGTTCTGCGCGACGTACACGCCGGCCAGGAACGGGAACACCCAGCGCAGCATGCACCCCATGGCCGGCCCCTTTCTTTCCTTCTTCTTCTCCTTGCTGTTGATCTATCGATCGATCGATCTCGCTTGCCGCCTGAAGCACAGCACTCCGTGCGCAGCCAATAAGCTGATGGATGATACTGTAATGGGTTATCGATGAACGCCTGAACTGATCTCTGAAGCAAGCTAGGAGTACTTCTTGAATTCGGCGCGTACGCGGCAGTGAGTGGGTTGCATTGGATGGCAGCCGGCACCATCTGATATGTGGTTTATATATATTTGCTGCCTTGCTGGCTGCTGCGAGGATCAAGGATGGTCTGTCCGAGGAGGCTTTCGTTTCTTGGACAAGGGTTCACGAAAGAGAACCCAGCTGTCTGCGGTAGGAGCAGGAGCCGAGTCGAATCTGAATTTTCTGATGCGGAGTGGTCAACTCAGGCGCATGGATCGGGTGGAAGGAACGGTGGGAGCAGCAGCTTCTTCTCCAAGGGTCAAATCACAGGTGCCCCCCCAGACCACCCACCCACTCGACTCGAAGAACAGGGTACAGCAGATTGTAATTAGCGTGTTATCATCGAATCAATTCATAGTTACAGTACCTGGTCCGCGTGATGCATCAAAAGTCTGGCTTTGATCACGGCTTTTTTTTTTTTGGCCACTATCATCGCATGTAGTTACGAGCCGGTCTATGAATCAGCAGTCTGTCTTTCGATCCGAATCACCGTTACTGGATCTCCTTGACGACGGTGAAGTGGACAAATTTGTAGCGCTCCATGTTAGAAATTGATCTCCACCTGTTTTAGCTCAACGGTTTAAAAGGTCTTTGAACTAATCGCGTTTTAATTGGGGGCGTCCAACCCATTATAACTGAGAGATCTCTATCGTCAGCGCCACAATAAATAGAGGTGGGATTGACTGTTACTCATGACCAAGTTCGTTCGTACCGCTACACCTCATCGACAAACTCTAAACCGATCTGTGAGGGGGCGCTGCGCCGACGGAAAACACCACCGTCGTCACCGCCACGACGACCGTCGTCACCGAGAGATCAACGACGTCGCGTGACTTCTACACTACTGCTCTCTCTACCGACCGACGCTGTCCTGACATAGAGGACTGCACCGACAAAGAACAGATGACCGGATCGTCTTCTACGATTCCGGCGACAAGATCTAAAGGTATTGATCACCTCCGAACCACAGATTTATTCTCGACACGAAACTCTCAGATCTATACTTTCTAGACACCAGAAAAAAGATTACAATAAACACTCCACACTGCCTTCTAAGTAGGAGTAGCTCGTGATACCTAGCACTGGATGATGAATTCGCGGGTGTCAAAGATAAACATTGCTGGAACAGTAAAAGTATCTCGGGAAAGAACAGCGCATAACTGCCCTCTGTTACTCTGTATCCGGAGCAGAGGACTGCAGCGAACATGATTACATAATCGGTACAGTATCACACACAACCCGGTTCACTGTTTAGTCGCTATTCACCACAGCTACACAGATAGATGGCACATCTTAGGTGGTACACTGGATGGAAGCTACTCCTCGTCATCGTCGAGCTCCACGCGCACCTCCTTCTTCTTCCCGCCGCCGGTCCCCTGCACGGCCGCGCCGGCACCGGTGCCGGGCTTCCTGCGGTATGCCTCCTCATATCGCCTGGCGGCGTCGACGCCTCGGTCGGCGAGGCGGCGGAGGTCCGGCACCTTGTAGTTCTGCGCCGCGTACACGCCCGCCGCCGCGCCGACCAGGAACGGGAACAGACGACGGATCAAGCAAGCCATGGCTTCGCTTCTTCTCTTCGCTTGGTTCGCGTCGGTCGCTTTGATCTCGTTTCTGCTGTGGGGTTGCGTTTTGTGCTTAGTTTGTAGGAGCTGCTGCTGCCTGTACACCACCTCCGCGTCTCCAGTTATGCATTAGCTTAATACTCCAACGTTTATATACTCCTTGGCTGCTGGTGGATGGTGGCGTCATGGTACTGCTGCAAGGTTGGCTTGCTTGGCTTGGCTCTGGGAGCGGATGCCCCCCCCCCCCCCCCCCCCCCCGTTTCTTGGACAAGGGTTCAAGAAAGGAAAACAAACATGGCCTTCGTGATGTCGTGTCATACTTCTAGTTGGCAAACAAACAACTGAACGGGGGAATCTTAAATTGTTTTTGCTGGATGAGGTTGCAAGTTTTGATGGGTTCTTCTGATTCAGACGCGGTTTCGTTCAGTGGGTGGCAGACTGGTGAGGTGAGCAGCTTCTTCTCCAAGGGTCAACGCTCCGGCCAACAGAGATTTTAATTATCGCCTTTCCTTTTTTCCCCCCTTTTCTTTTGCGATGAATCCGATGACCGGCTGCTCGAATATTGTTCGTGCCTGTACTACCGAGTCACCGAGACTATCTGATCGAACAGAGTAGGACTCCGTAATTGATTAACGGCTAAGTACTCAAAGCATGAACTACAGACCTAGCTTGACCTGCCTGTAGAACTCCGGCGCATGGCAGAGATTATAACATTAACGCCTGAATGGGTGAGCATCGGCGTCGGTGTCGTCATCCGGACTCCTGATGCTGAGCTCCGGGCTTGATGTCCCATTCGGATTGCTAAGGAAATTCTTGGATTTATTAGGCAGAATTTTAACCAGTACGGAACCGGTTCAAAATACGCATTTCTCCGACCAGGCCCATGCATGGCAAAGTGAGTTAAAAAAGAAAAAGTTTCTCTCGCATAAAGGATATCTGGGTAAGGTTATGTAGTATTTTGAACCATACGTATTAATTATACGGCGTTGGAATACTATCACATAACGATTTCAGTGTGTAACACACCGCCCAAGCTTTCTTGTATCGAACTAAAATAATTCTCTTTATTATTATTAAATATTTATTGCGATGAAATCGGACCGTCGCATAGCATTACAAGAGCGGGAGAACTTTTACAAACAACAACAATCCTTTAATAATCTATAAAACGATACAGTATCATCACTCGGTACCCAAACATCAGTGAGCGACAAGTACTCGAGGCAGTAGCTGCGACAAGACGCTCAAACTCGAGCCGATCACTCCGACTCCTCGAAGTCTCTCTTTTTCTTCTCCTTGTTGCCGCCGCCCTTCTTGGGCCGTCTGGTCCCCACGTCGCTCTCCTCCTCCTCCTGCCGGCGGCGAACGCACTCGTCGCACCTCGCCGTCAACCTCTCCGGCTCGTCGTCGGCGTGGCCGCGAGCGAGGTGGCGACGGCAGTGCTGCTGCCGGCGGAGCGGGCACGCGTCTCGGCGGACGCTGCTCACCACGGCGCCGAAGCCGGTGCCGGCCAGGAAGGAGATGCCGTACTTGTAGAACGCCATGGATTGGTTCTTGAACTAACAGGGTGCTGGGCTGTTCGAGATTTTTGCTTCACCAGATCAATCGTTGCTGCAGCAGCAGCGATGATTGATTGATGAGCAGTAACGGAAGCTGGGCACGCCACATATAGGCAGAGCTGGGCCAGTTGGCACGCAAAAAGATCAGCTGACACACGTGCGACGGGCAAGTTTGGTCAACTCTCGGTCAACGCTTCGTGGCTTACGTTGTCGACTGTTCAATGAGCAATGGAACAATAGTGGCGGTTTCTTGGTCCCTTGTGCAAGGAATGAATTAACCCGTGGCACGGACGTGGTCGTCGTCGTTGCTGACGATCGCCGCTGCGTGTCTCCTTTTACCGGCGGCGAACCATCGTTCTACCTACGCAGGTTCTGAGTGGATGAAACGTGGAGTAATCCTTTATCTGGATTTGGTACGGACACTGCCAAAGTACTTGTAATCAAATTGAGACCGTAAGTTATTAGCGCAGCGGCAGCACGATAATAAACTAATCTAGCAGATATTGTATCATATTGTTGGCCTCCTAAGTTTTGTTCCACGAGTCCAACAGTATGGTTTCAAACCAGGCCAAAAGAGACGAGGAAAGGACGGGATAGTTCGGATTTCATTCCACATGAGACGTAACCGAAAATTCAATTCCGCGTGGGCTGGTTTTCATTCCTCTTTTAGTCGTCTCACGTGGATTCGGTTGCATTCTCGGTCGATCTCAACCCAACCGAACGAGGCCTTAGCTAGATTAACAGCGGCATGGTATGTTTATAATTTGAAACAGTATTAGTGTCATGTTGTTTGAGACAAAGAAACAACTTGAATAAATGATGCTATCGTTTATTTTCTTTAATTCATGTGTAATCTGATATGCCGATCAGTAGTCTGAATCTGTTTGACACTCTGAAGCCCTGGAATTCATCCTGACTTCCTTTTGTAACTAAGGATTAAATGGATGAAAAGGCTACCAATTACAATAGAAAAATGGCTTGACCCATCTAATATTGCTCAGTTGGTGCAATAATCTAGTCCATGCAAACCCATAAAAAGTGATGAAGAGCTGAAACAGGCAGGCCAAGTTGAGGCAACCATTGAAAGATGAGATGAGCCAGTTATCGAAAGCACGGAAGTTCAGGAACAAGACGGGCCTGGATTTGCTACGGCCCAGGAGGAGCATCGTGCGTTTAACTGGACCCGATTGGGCCAAGTTCACGTTTTTAAATTTTTTTTTGGTTCTATTTGTTTCAAATTTAACCTCTGAATATAATTGAGTAAATGATCTATCCGCATTTTATTGACACAGAATTTGAGTAAAAAATACAGTTATTGCGATATATCTATGCACAGCTAACATTGATTGAGTTGTTACGAGTTCTTGCTGGACGGGTACAAATACAAGTCCGAGCCGGGCCAGGCGCTGGCGCGCAAAACCCTCGTCGCTCCCGAAACTCAAACGGAGTAGACAGGTATAAAGAAACAAATCCAGGTTCAGGATAAAGGAAGGCCGTCGCAGCCTTGCAGGAGAAAGAAGAGGGCGGGCCGCTCGGGGGAGAGAAGCCAAGAGCTAAGCCGTAGCAGCAGCCATGCGCCTGGCCTACCTCCTCCTCTTCCTCCTGCACCTGTCCGCCAGCACCTGCGCCGCCACTAGCCGGACACCCAGCTTCTTCCTCCACCCCGGCGGAGTCCCTGCCCCGTCACCGGAGATCCACGATCACCGCCGCACCGACAAGGTAACACATACAAGCATGTCGAGCAGAGCACGCACGCACCGCATGCATCTACCCTGTTCTAAGTCTAACGACGCACGCACCGCATGCATGCAGGATCTGTTCTACGATGCTCGTTATCCGTACAAGATGATGGTGCCACGGGGAGCGACGCCGCCGCCGGCGGCCTGCGTCGAGGACCCGCGGCGGCCGCCGGACAAAGAGATCGTCAGCACCGCAATGTCGTCGCCGTCGCCAACGTCATCGTCACCGCATCGGGTCGACGACGATCGCGAGTATCACGGGAAACCAGGAGGTGGAGGAGATGGTGACGTCAATGGCGGCGGCGGCGGCGAGGGAGGGTCGCTGTCGTCGTTGGAAGCCACAGAGCAGGAGGGGAGCACGGTGGACGACGCCATCATCGCCGACTACCCGAGGCCCGAGACGCACCCTCCGTCCCACAACTGATGATATAGTCATACATAGCTAGCTAGATGATGGCGATCGACCTGTATATTCCACGCGTGTAACATAATCGTGCACCGTATTATTCTATGGTGTCCTGGTTAATCTGAGACAGTATACTCCTAGCCTAGCTTGCTCGCTAGATCGATCTGTAAATCAGTTACCAGATGAACTAATCTGCTATTTACGTGTACCGTGTCATCTATATCTGAATACAATATGATTATGATCGGAACTGCATTCTCTGTTTTAATACTATCTTTTCTTCGACCGACCGATCGGGAGAGGGGATTGGGTTGTTAATCCATTCTTTTATTTTCGACACATTCTAGGTATCTCTACACGATGTTGTGGCGTTAAATATTAACAGTGTTAATATTTTAAAATAAAAAAGTAGTCATTGGTTTTACCCTATTTCGTGAGCATTCATCAATATTTTAAAACTGGAGTAATCAGTGGTTTTACCCTGTTTCGCTGGCCAATAGGGACGGTCATTTAACTTCCACTTTTTTTTTGGGGGGGGGGGGGGTGTTGGGGGGATTTTAACCTCCACATCGTGACGCCTCAAAATTATGAAACCTGTGCAAGAAAGAGTACCCGTACCAATGAACTGATCACTTGATGTCAAAATTAAGAAACCTGTTGACAGAGCATGCCCATACTGACGAACTGATGACTTGATGTCAAAGCTTATTCCGTCCTGGAGCTATGGTGGTGCTCCCGAGTCCCAACCCATCCTATAGCAAGGCTGATGAACAATCAATCAAACACGCAAAATTCTTGAAGGTAATTTAACTATGAGGTTGAGTCGTTAATGAGCTAATGATCTGACTGGCCAAAGATCGTAGCTGCAGTATGGCTAGACACAGGTACTAGCGGCAGGCTATTGCAGGTGTTAGGGGTCTCGAAACCAAGAAATTAGCCTTGGGAATGTTGGCGTATAGCTACCGCCCCTTGACCCCTTCCTCGCGACATGTATGGCCATGGCTTTCTACGCTCAGGAGAGTGCAGTGGAGCTACGCGTACGAACTTCCATGAGGTTCCGGTTCCCCGAGGACGACAGACGACTAGCCTGCGATTAGGAGCAGCAGTCTAAGTCGCCCTCCAAGTGAGAGCATGTGGACCTTTCCTGGCTCTTGCAGGAGAAGCGTTCAAGGTTTCAAAAACCGGTAGCGGACTGATTTTCCACAGTGCCAGACTCGGTTTCTAGTGAAAACCTGCTGCATGGTAAAACTAAGGCCCCCTTTGGCAGAGATTACAGCACTTATTCTTTGATTCTCTCTTAATTATGTTGTGAAGTGATTCTTTAGAATAAATTTTTAAAATCAAGACAGAAAATCACTTTATAAAAATTAGAAGAATCTACTTTTTTTAACTCTCAGCCCCTTAGTACATTCTAGAGAACCATTTCATAAAATCAGATAAAAATCACTTCACCTGAAAAACAGCATTTGTTAAAGCTCTCCTGATTCTGTTTGAAAATCAAAAGCTCGGAGCTCTGTCAAAGGGGCCTTAAGTTGAACTCGTTTTATCGGTTTTCATGAAAAACCGGGTTTCTTTTTCACCAAAATCACTTGGTTTCACCGGTTTCGTTAACCCTGATCCAAACGATATGTTTCATCAGCTTTCAGGCTTTTGGCACAACTTATTTCTAGTTTATTCACAGAAATAAATAGAAAATGTGCCAAACAACAAACTTATTTTACAACTTAGTAATTCAGCGACTTATCAGAATGAACTAAAAAAATAACTTATTTTTCAGCAACTTTTTTTCAGCTGTAAAAAATAAATTGCTTTTTAATAAGTTCTAACTGTACCAAATAAAACCTCAAAGCAACCACTCAACTGTTTTCGGTGAGCTTGGATGAGATGGTATGGCGTTATGGGCTGCGACCTGGGCACAAAAGTTAATGGGCCTTTGAATTACACTAGGAATTCAGACTGCACCAGGCCACCAGGCCGTGATCCAGTCCAAAGAAACAACCCAACAACCACTGCTGTCCACAGCCACACACTGTCCCATCGCCCATCGCCACCGTCTATCGGACATCCAACAGTCCACGTCACAGACACGGAGGCGGTTTCCACCCCTCACCCCCAGGTTTGTCTATAAATAGACCCCCACCCCCCTCTTCTCCCACCCCTTTCTCAGAGGCACCTCCTTCCTCTTTGCCCTACCTCGCGCAGCGGAGGCGGGCGATCCCGTTCGGGCGGATCCGTTCAATTTGGCTGGGCTTGCCGCCAAAAAACGAACTCGCACCCAGCGGAAGCGCTAGGTCGCCTCGCGCGCGTGGTCGAGGCATAGCGTGATGGGGGAGCAGGCGGATCGGAAACCCTAGGCGGAGGCGGCGCCGCCGTGCTGGGCTGGGATGGACGCGAGGTTCCCGTACTCGCCGGCCGAGGTGGCCAAGGTCCACCTCGTGCAGTTCGGCATCCTGAGCCCCGACGAGATCGTAATACCTCTCGCCTCCCCCTTGCAGTCCCCTCCCCGTACCAGCTCTGTTTGGTTACTGATTTGGGACGGAGGGTTAAGTTGAGCGGGCAGGCGGGCATGGTTGGGTTCGCTGATGGGTTGTGGACTTGTGGCTAGTTAGTTGAGCTTGAATTTGATGCGAGGAGTCTAATTGAGCAGTTTTGCTGTAACTTGTGTCGGATTGGAGTTTCGGTGAGTCAGACTTGTGGACTTGGGGAGCTAGAATGTGTAGAGCAGAAATGGGTCTGTACTGCTTTGAACGGACTGTGTGTACCTAAAATTTGAGCAACCTAATGAATACTGCACACGATGTGACTATGGAGATATTATGGCTCTTAGATTTGAGCTTAGAAATTGCACCGAGAAGCTATAGTGTTAAATTTGAACTTAGCATTGTGCTCGAAATGTGCTACCGTGATTCTCGCGCTGTGGTTAAACATTGAACCTAGCAGTCTTGGCTATCTGCCTTACTGTTTGAGCAGATATGTGCATGTACTGAAAAATGTTATGCTGTGATTATTAAGGTGCATGGTTTCGAACTTAGAAGTTTGGCTATTGGCTTTCTATTTGAGCAATGTTGTGAGGAACTTGATATTTGATTATGAGTCTGGTTGAAACACAGATGGAAGTGTGAATTAGAATTAGTGACTTCTGTTTTTTGTGGAGTTATACTGCATTATAAGGCTGATGAAACACACCTTGTTAATTACTAACTCCATATTAATGTCGCCAGCTGGCACAAATTTACATTACTGAGTGATAAAAAAATAACGAAAGTAGTAATGGGTAGATGTCTTTGCAAATGAATGTTCTAGGAGTTACTGAGTTCAGTTGTACTCATTCAATGAAAGATGTTCTGTTGCATATGCTATGCCTGAAGAACAAATTTTTGCTAATGAAATTTGATGGTAACATTATGTTATTGTGTCCGTCTTTTGTAGAGACAAATGTCTGTGATTCAGATAGAGCATGCAGAAACTATGGAGATGGGGAAGCGGAAGCCTGGAGGGCTCAGTGACCCTCGGCTGGGCACTATCGACCGGAAAATGAAGTGCGAGACATGCATGGCTGGGATAGCAGAGTGCCCAGGCCACTTTGGCCACCTTGAGCTCGCGAAGCCGATGTTCCACATCGGTTTCATCAAGACTGTACTTTCCATTATGCGTTGTATCTGCTTCAACTGCTCTAAAATCCTTGCAGATGAGGTACTCTCAAGTTTCTTTACTCTGCGGTACCTTCAAAATTTAATTTGGATGTTAAACTCATAAACAAAGACAATGAATCCATTGAAATGAGCCATGATAAAATGATGTCTTTTTACTGGATTTATCTCTGTTTGTTGATTGCTCCTTTTTTCGCTACTTAACTGTGCCAACTATGAAATTGTTATCTCCCTGAACATATTAGATGGATTTTTGTTTGCTCTTTCTTATATAATTTATTAAGGTTTGGCACTGATGCATTAGATGGATGTATATATTTTCATTCATTGTGTTGTCTTCTTAGCTAAAGCAGTTTTGTTAGTTTGTGTAAACAAGCAGAACTATGGAACCTGACCATGTACCAAGTTTGAAGTCTTACAAGTTCTGATTTAGTACTTGCACATTTGACCATGATACTTTGTCATCACATTCATCTTTGCTGCTTAATTTTTTCCTTTCATTTATCATGCATCCACTTTTTGCTTGCAGGACGATACCAAATTCAAGCGGGCTTTGAAAATCAGAAATCCTAAGAATAGGTTGAAGAGAATATATGATGCTTGAAAGAGCAAAAAGGTCTGCGCATGGGGTGATGACCTTGATGTTCAAGAGCAAGATACGGATGAGCCTTTAAAGAAAAGAGGTGGTTGTGGTGCCCAGCAGCCAAGTATTACTGTCGATGGTATGAAGATGGTTGCAGAGTTTAAAGCTCCAAAGAAGAAAACAGATGACTAAGAGCAAGCCTGTGGAGCGAAAGCAAATCCTCCCTGCTGAGCGAGTATTTCTATTATAATGAACCTATCCAGCAAGTTTATCCTTAAGAATATTTTTGTAATCATCTGATCTCTTTCATGGCCATTTCTTGCTCAGGTCCTTAATGTTCTTAAGCATATAAGTGACGAAGACTGTCTTTTGTTGGGCCTCAATCCCAAGTATGCCCGTCCTGACTGGATGATACTTCAAGTTCTTCTAATTCCCCCACCCCCTGTTAGGCCATCTGTTATGATGGACACTTCTTCCAGGAGTGAGGTTAGCCAAATTCCACTACAGTCGTTGTGTTCCAATGTTTGTTGCATTGATGGATTCGCAATCCACCCTTTGTAATTCACTGTTATTGATCGTGACCTTTTGTTAGGATGATTTGACTCATCAACTTGCTATGATAATACGGCATAATGATAACTTGAGGAGACAAGAGAGAAATGGAGCTCCAGCTCATATTATTACAGAGTTCGCTCAGCTGTTACAGTTTCACATTGCGACATACTTCGATAATGAACTTCCTGGCCAACCCAGGGTGAGTAGTCATAAAGGTTATTTATTGCATGCTACTTAGGAATATCAGAACAAGTTTACTTATCGTTTCTTTCTACTGGAATATTCAGGCGACTCAACGCTCAGGAAGGCCTATTAAATCAATTTGCCACAGACTTAAGGCAAAAGAAGGCCTTATTAGAGAAGGCCTTATTAGAAGGAACTTGATGGGCAAGCGTGTTGATTTCTCAGCCCGAACGGTTATCACACCAGATCCAAATATTAACATTGATGAATTGGGAGTACCATGGAGTATTGCTTTGAACCTGACATATCCAGAAACTGTCACGCCTTATAACATTGAGAGGTAAATCAGTTTGCTGTTACTCAGATATGCAGTGACTGTCTTTTGCCATTCAATTGGAGCTAAATCCATTGATTTTAGGTTGAAGGAACTTGTTGAGTATGGGCCGCACCCTCCTCCTGGAAAGACAGGTGCTAAGTACATCATCAGAGAAGATGGTCAGAGGCTTGATCTTCGTTATGTGAAGAAAAGTAGTGATCAGCACTTGGAGCTTGGTTACAAGGTAAGTACTAGTTTCATTGTAACTCTAGCAGATTTTGCCATATTTAGTAGTTTCATCAAACTTCCTCTTTTATTTTCCTCATGTCATGCTTGATTATCACAGGTGGAGAGACACCTCAATGATGGGGATTTTGTTCTTTTCAACCGGCAACCAAGTTTTCACAAAATGTCTATCATGGGACATCGGATCAAAATTATGCCTTACTCAACTTTCCGACTGAACTTGTCTGTCACTTCACCCTACAATGCTGATTTTGATGGGGATGAAATGAATATGCATGTCCCCCAGTTGTTTGAGACCCGGGCTGAAGTGTTAGAGTTGATGATGGTGCCAAAATGCATTGTATCTCCACAATCGAATAGGCCTGTCATGGGTATTGTTCAGGACATGGGTGTCGTAAAATTACTAAAAGGGACACTCTCATTGAAAAGGTAAATAAGAACTATTTATTATCTACCCATTTGTCCTTTGTGGCAGTTTGGTGGCGTATGTTATGTTTTGTGGCTTATTATTGTTAACAATTTATTACAGGATGTATTTATGAACACCTTGATGTGGTGGGAAGACTTTGATGGAAAGGTTCCTTCTCCTGCCATGTTGAAACCAAGCCCTATTTAGACTGGGAAACAAGTGTTTAACTTGATTATACCAAAGCCAATAAATTTAATTCAATTTTCAGCCTGGCATGCTGAGTCAGAAATTGGATTTATTACACCGGGTGATACTATGGTCAGAATTGAGAAGGGCGAGCTTCTGTCTGGTACACTTTGCAAAAAGACTCTTGGAACATCTACTGGAAGTCTTATTCATGTGATTTGGTAATTCTGCTTATAATAACTTTCAAATACTGAAGTTACATCTGAATTTAGGCCCTGTTTGGGTATGAAGTATTTTTTGGAGTTATCTTTGAATACCAAACTTTCTTGAAATACTGTAGAATAAAAATGTAAACATGTCTGGATAAAAAAGAAACCATTGTATTGCCAATTCATGTTTTTTAGTCGGACAAAATCTTCTTGACCACACTCCTATGTCACTGCTGCTACAGAGTTATTCTAATCCATATTTTGAATTTGAGAATTGAGATCATGCAGTTATCTTCATATATCATATGTATGCAACTCATACATTAATCTGATATGCATTCATTGTGTGTACATCTTTGCTTAGAAAAGAAAAAAGGTAGCATTTCTTCATCCATAAACCCTGTCCATGTAACAGTGGTAGGATAATACATAGATTTCAGAATTATTATATGTAAGAACTTGTCAAATAAAAAGGAACTACTAGGTAAGGAATTCCACTAATATGTATGTTCTTCTTGACGATGGGAAAACAATTATTTATGGAAAATACACCATGAATTACAACAACTGCCACCCATGCATGGTTTTCTGAATACTGCAATAAAATGTGTTATTGGTATGCTGTATTTTTATGCATGGTTCTTTAAAACATGCAGTTTTGATACATTGGTTTCTAAATACTGTGGCATCCATAGAGGGCCTATATTTTTTTCTCTCTTCTCTCTCAGCTAAGCAATTTTGTTTTAACCTTTTCTTTCTAGGGAGGAGGTTGGTCCAGATGCTGCACGCAAGTTCCTAGGTCACACACAGTGGCTAGTCAACTACTGGCTTCTTCAAAATGGTTTCAGTATTGGAATTGGGGATACCATTGCAGATGCAGCCACCATGGAGAAGATTAACGAGACCATTTCTAAAGCTAAGAATGATGTGAAGGAGCTTATTAAACAAGCACACGACAAGCAGCTGGAAGCTGAACCAGGACACAACATGATGGAATCTTTTGAAAGCAGAGTAAACCAGGTACCGACTGCATATGCTTCCTTCTTTCATTACAATGTTGTTTTCTTTTGGTCTTTGAGTAAATCAGTGCTCAGTGTTTTGGTTTGAGTTGTATAACTTTACTCTCTTTTCTTTCCATTCCAGGTTCTCAACAAGGCTCGTGATGATGCTGGAAGCAGTGCTCAAAAGAGCTTGTCTGAAAGCAACAATTTGAAGGCCATGGTTACTGCAGATTCAAAAGGCAGTTTCATTAATATTTCACAAATGACTGCTTGTGTTGGACAGCAGAATGTTGAGGGCAAGCGTATCCCATTTGGTTTCATTGATTGAACATTGCCACATTTCACGAAAGATGACTATGGTCCTGAAAGTCGTGGATTTGTGGAGAATTCTTACCTTCAAGGGCTGACGCCTCAAGAATTTTTCTTCCATGCTATGGGTGGTAGAGAAGGTCTGATTGATACAGCTGTGAAGACTTCTGAGACTGGCCATATCCAACGGAGACTTGTGAAAGCTATGGAGGACATCATGGTTAAATATGATGGTACTGTAAGAAATTCACTGGGAGACGTCATTCAGTTCCTGTATGGAGAAGATGGCATGGATACTGTTTGGATCGAATCACAAAAGTTGGATTCCTTGAAAATGAAGAAGGCAGAGTTTGACAGTTTGTTCCGCTATGAGCTAGATGATGAGAATTGGAGGCCTAACTACATGCTGCCTGAACATGTTAATGATTTGAAGACCATCCGTGAATTCAGAAATGTCTTTAAGGCAGAGGTTCAAACGCTAGAAGCTGATCGGCTCCAACTTGGTACTGAGATTGCTACAACTGGTGATAATACATGGCCTATGCCTGTTAACCTGAAGCGGCTTATCTGGAATGCCCAGAAGACATTCAAGGTTAATTTTAGAAGATCTTCTGACATGCACCCAATGGAGATTGTGGAAGCATTTGATAAGCTACAAGAAAGGCTTAAGGTGGTGCCTGGTGATGATGCTATGAGCATTGAGGCTCAGAAGAATGCAACATTGTTCTTTAATATCGTGCTTTGTAGCACATTTGCTAGCGAGAGAGTCTTGAAGGAATACAGGCTTACAAAAGAAGCTTTTGAATGGATTATTGTTGAGATTGAATCAAGGTTCCTTCAGTCTTTGGTTGCCCATGGTGAAATGATAGGATGTGTCGCTGCGCAGTCAATTGGAGAGGCAGCGACTCAGATGACTGAATACTTTCCACTATGCTGGTGTTAGTGCCAAGAACATCACCCTTGGAGTTCCCAGGCCGAGGGAGATCATTAATGTTGCCAAGAAGGTAAAAACTCCTTCATTGTCTGTGTACCCGGAGGTGAGCAAGAAGAAAGAATTGGCTAAGAATGTCCAATGTGCTTTGGAATACACCACTCTGATGAGTGTAACCCATGCCACTGAGATATGGTATGACCCTGATCCTCTAGGAACAATCATTGAAGAGGATGTGGAGTTCGTACCATCATATTATGAAATGCCTGATGAGGATATTGACCCGGATAAGATTTCTCCTTAGCTGCTGCGTATTGAGCTTAATCGTGAGATGATGGTTGATAAGAAGTTGAGCATGGCTGATATTGCTGAGAAGATCAATCACAAATTCAATGATGACTTATCATGCATATTTAATGATGACAATGCAGACAAGCTCATCCTTCGTATCCGCATCACAAATGATGACGTTGCAAAAGGAGAAATACAAGATGAGTCTGCTGAGGATGATGTCTTCCTTAAGAAGGTAGAGGGTAACATGTTGACAGAGATGGCTCTTCGAGGCATTCCAGATATCAACAAGGTGTTCATCAAATATGGAAAAGTCAATAAATTTGATGAAAATGAAGGTTTTAAACCAGATAATGAATGGATGCTTGATACTGAAGGTGTCAATCTCTTGGCTGTCATGTGCCACGAGGATGTTGATCCTACAAGGACAACAAGTAACCATTTGATTGAAGTGATTGAAGTTCTTGGGATCGAGGCTGTGCGTCGAGCTCTGCTGGATGAACTTCGGGTTGTCATATCATTTGATGGGTCTTATGTGAACTACATGCATCTGGCTATTCTTTGCGATACAATGACATACAGAGGTCACTTAATGGCAATTACAAGGCATGGTATTAATCGCAATGACACAGGACCTCTTATGAGATGTTCTTTTGAAGAAACAGTGGATATCTTACTTGATGCTGCTGTATATGCTGAATCTAACTATCTGAAAGGTGTTACGGAGAACATTATGCTTGGCCAGCTTGCTCCTATTGGTACTGGAGGATGTGCATTGTATCTGGATGACCAGATGTTGCAGCAAGCCATTGAACTTCAGCTTCCAAGCTATGTTGAAGGTTTGGACTTTGGCATGACGCCAGCACGTTCACCCATCTCCGGGACACCGTATCATGAAGGGATGATGTCACCAAGCTATCTGCTGAGTCCAAACATAAGGGCTTCCCCTATTAATACAGATGCATCCTTCTCACCATATGTTGGGCATATGCAGTTCTCATCTCTCCCTTCACCAGGTGGTTACTCTCCATCCTCAGGGGATACAGTCCATCTTCTCCAATTTTTAGCCCTGGGCCTGGATACAACGCTGCATCACCAACCTATAATCCAACATCACCATCATACACACCAGGCTCTCCTACATATAGTCCAACCAGTTCGACTTACTCCCCCACCAGTCCATCATACTTGCCCACATCGCCAAGTTACAGCCCTACATCTCCCAGCTATAGTCCTACATCTCCAAGCTACAGCCCGACCTCACCCAGTTACAGCCCCACCTCTCCAAGTTACAGCCTCACTTCCCCAATTTATAGTCCTACATCGCCAGCATACAGCCCTACCTCACCTTCTTACAGCCCAACACCACCATCTTATAGCCCTACCTCACCTTCATACAGCCCTACATCTCCTTCATACAGCCCGACGTCTTCATCATACAGCCCTACATCACCATCATACATCCCTACATCGTCTGCATACAGCTCTACTTCTCTTGGTTACAGCCCAACTTCCCCAAGTTACAGCCCAACATCACCAAACTACAGTCCAACTTCGGCGAGCTACAATCCGTCGCCGGCTAAGTACAGCCCTTCACATGCTTACTCTCCAAGCAGCCCAAAGATGACTCCATACGGTCAGACTTCTCCAAGCTACAGGTACTTGCACAAAGAGCTATGAGCTTAGCTTTGCAATGGTATTACATTCTTTGATAATCTGTTCATTAATCTCTGTGTTGGTGCTTATATTCCTGTTTGCACAGCCCAACGTCACCAACTCACTCGCCTACTTCGCCATCATATTCACAACCAAGTAGTCCATCATATAGCCCAACCAGGTGAGCACCATTCTGATCCCATCATCTTTATTGCTTTAGATGGTTATTATTTATTTTCGGCTTTTTTGCACTGCTGTGCCGGTTTCGTCATTATCAGTTAGCATCATTTGACACATACTTTGACCTTTTGTAGCCCGTTCAACACCTCTGGAGGACCTAGCCCAGATTATAGCCCGACATCTCCAAATTACAGGTGGGTTATTGCAATAACAAGCCTATCTCATTTACGTGTCGTGGAAGCTGTCATTTGTGTTGACTTGTCAAATTCGGCTCTGCAGCCCTAGCGGAAGCTACTCCCCTACTGCACCTGCACCGGGCTACTCCCCTTCAACCACCGGCCAAGGCAACGACAAGGATGATGAGAGCACTCGTTGAAGCTGATCAGAAGTGTTGTTAGGGGTGGATAGGAACAACGAGACCGCCGCACTACACCTTTTCCTAGTTTTGTATGTTTGATGAACTCTAAAGAGTAACTTTTGTTTTCCTTGAGCAGCTGCTAAAGCAGCCAGTGTATGTGATCCCAATGCTTAAGGCGGAACTGAACTGTGAAGATACCGTGAGCTGCTCTATATTACGTGGCTCGTTGGTGCTGACTAATGGCAGCTCAGAATAAATTTTTAATGATGAGCGTGATGCTGTTGATGATTGAGTTACTTTTGGGATTACATGTGATGGACTTCAACCTTGGCGGCATTTTGATATATATCAGTGTTTTTCTATCGGTTCTGTCTATGGCTGATAGATGGTTTTGAAGTTGGAAATATATGAGCTACTCTCGTCCCTGCGATGAGCACTGGTCAGTGTTGCGCCCTCTGTTCCTTCTCTCTGCGCGGCTCCTGTCTGCAGCCGTTACGTAATCTCTACATCTCGAAATGCCAGCAGCCGTTAACAGTATCTCGCTCCATGTTCATCAGACACTCTCAGGAGTCGGGACCTTATCTGTATTGGACGATCGATACTAGCCTATCGCTTGAGCGTTCGTTCTTCTTTAGCCGCCCACTAGCTACACGTTCATATGCTTCTCACACGCTGGAGGAAAAAGGGCACTTAATTACGACCGCACAAGCAAACATCAGCTAAAGTATACGTGCATGTACTTCTCACGTGCTTGATAAAAAAAGAAAAGAAAAAGTAGTGAAATCCAGCTGCTTTTTGGCCACTGTCGACCAACAACTAACACGCATGGCTCGAATGGTTTGCATGGACAGGAGAAGAGCGGCTGTGCCCATCACTTGGCGACTATGCATCGCCAATGACAGAGTTGTGCATGGCCACAACTTTGTGTCCACCCTTGGATCACAGCCAACCACGACAAATGCCACCTCACCCTGCACTCGTGGCGCGCCATGTTAGATCACATGTTGACATGTCACGTGCCTGGGCCAGTAGTGACACGTCGGCGCAGAGTGCGGCAACCACTGCACAGCTCTTGGGCCAAGACTTAGTCGTGTTTAGAACCATCTAGATTGTAATAAATTAGATTATATAATCTTTATTAATTTCAAATATGTTAGTTTATTATCTCGAATATAAAAACTGAGCACTCAGATTATTAAACTTAATCTGGCATACCTCAGTTAAAATTTGATTATAACTTTTAAAAAACAAACTACTCTTCATTAGTTGTAGCTAATTATAAAGATTTGGCAGCACGCCGCACCTATTTCTCTAATCTCCAACCGCTATAACTTGTGTTCGAAACATCGCATGACGTTGTGAGAAGAGACTAAAAAAAATCAACGGTTCTTTCACTTATGCAATTACGTGATGTTGCTCTCCCAAGAAAACCAGCATGTAACTCACGCGCGCGGGGGTACATGCACGTATGCTTCAGCATGTAACTCACGGGCGCAGCGACTTTTATTCAGACATCACATCTACTCGACGATTACTAGAAAAAACACAAGCAACACTCGAGCGAAGGGCGAGACTCCTAATCTTCGTAGTCGGCGTCATCTTCATCCACTGAATAATAACAGTAAGGGATGGGATGAGTACAAAAGTGCTCAGCAAACCCTAACGGTATAGAGGGATAAGGTATATGAAAGGCAGAGCAAGGAGAGGTTTATAGTTTAAGTTTTGCAGAAAGCAAGATTTTATGCAGAGGCTTCCTAATGGAAATGTTTTAAACAGGAATCATTTTTATTATTTTTTAGTAGGGTGGATCTGAGAAAAGTTTTTTACCTCTTCTAGCAGTTCCCATATTTTAGTTGGCCGCTAGCACGCATTCATACAAACCTTAGGCACACAGCCGATACATTCTAAAACACAGGCATCTACACTCACTTATATCAAAGATAATATAGAAAACTAATCGTATGATAATCGAACAATAGCATGCTAATACCGTGACAACAGTCGATCCAGAAAGATTTTACACTCTACAGAGGTTATACATTATACTCATATGTTATGCTCCTTCTGATCAACATAGTTGTATAACGTTTACCCCATAACTACATAGGTTTCCACATATTCCACCCAAGATGTACACAGGGGCTATCCGTCAGGGTATCACCTCCTGATAACGCGACAGTACATTCTCGGAGCCAGATCGTCAAGATTTACCACAGTCACGTCTTTTTTTGGTCCACTACTACGTCAGATATTACCCAACCAGGGGCTATATCCGTAGGCTTACCGTCCTATGACGCGGACAATTACATAGTCGAGAGCCAGGCGCGAGTTATCTCACGCCCTTCTCTTGTCCCCTTATTTCTCGCCGACCTCTTAGTGGCTCGATGTGGAATACCTACATAGCGGGGATAAGTCCCTCCTATTTGTCGGGTTCTGTGGTTACACGAAATTGCTAAGTCGAGCGCTAACAAACCGGTCTTTATATGACAGAGGTGACGGACTCGTTCACGACAGGTGGACCAAACCGAAGCCTACACACCTATCACCATCACCTCTTATGAGCCCCATCCCACGACCAAAATCATCCCTCTTCACCTAGCACCAGTTACACTAATCTCAACCTATTTTATTTCACTCACACCACCAAACACATTTTAACGCACTTTGTAAATGAATGGTGTATGGTGTGGTCGTGCAAGGCACCGCAATCGGGTCCTAAGCATTTTACTATTTAAGGCAACTTTCTGTTCTTTAAAAGTATTTAAAGATAGAAGTTCTATAGATAACAAGGTGTGTCGTCAAATGGCTAACAAGGTGGTAATTCATATTAACTACAGCAAGTAACTGACATTAATATAAATACCTAGTAACAAGTAGGTATAAAACTACACAACATTTTAACAGAGTTTATAAAATAAAGGCAAGCATTAGGCTCTATAGGTGCAGCAATAAAACTTGGGTTCAAAGTGGCTCAAGGGGAAGGGGTGTTAAGACTTGCCTTCAGCGACGTCCTCCGATCCTTCTTCGAACTCAGGCTCCTCGGGCTCTCCTTCCTCTTCGAGTTCTTCTTCAGCTACAAACAAACAATCACAATAAGACTACTAAAAAAAGTTACAAAACTACAAATAAAACAAGCACAAAAAAAACATGGAGTTTGGATAGCCTAGGATGATTGGGCTCGTGATGGTGGTTGTCATCGGAGAGAAGACGTGACGGCAAAATGGCCGATAAATGGTTGTGCCAGACTGTGGAAAAGTCTGTGTGGACACATGGTTCGACCTGTGTCCATGCCCCTAGACATGTGGGTGTCCAAAATCTGATATTTCTCCGTAGATTCACAGTCCAGCCTGTGTTCACGTTCCCTGGACACAAGGGTGTTGAGAATTGGGGATTTCTCAGTGGACACGCAGACACGTGAAACTGTGACGTGTCTGTGGACACGTGAACTGTGACGTGTCCGTGGACACGCGGATCTGTGAAACTGTGACGTGTCCATAGACACGTGAAACTGTGACGTGTCCGTCGACACGCAGATCTGTGAAACTGTGACATGTCCGTGGACACGTGGACACATGTTCTGGGTCATGTCTAAGGTGGACATGTGGCCGTGTCCATGTCCGAGGACACGAAATCGGGTGTAAAACTCGGTGTGAACATGCGTGTGCACGTGTATACAACCGGCTTGTAGGGTCACACGGCCCACTGGTCGGGGACCAGGGCCGCGCTCACGGCTCGGCGCGTGTGCTGGCCTGAGCATGCTCTGGGCGCGCACCGGCGTGTCTCGGTGCCTTGCGCGTGCGGGTACGCAGCGAAGGGTGGTGCGTGCGCGTGTGCGGCAAGGTTTTATGTGTGCCTTGCACGAGGACAGCGGTGTGGCGCTCGCCGTGACCAGCGGCGAGCCTGGAACGGCGACGGTGGTGAGGGCGCATTCTAGGCGCGCACCGTCCTGCCGAGCGCGGGCGACGTGGCCAAGGCGTTGCTCCACCCAGGCGGCTGCCTATCGGCCAGGGGCGAGGAATGGGAGTCTTGAGAGTGCTCCGTGCAAGGGAGATGGTGTAGAGGTCGCCACGGCAGGCGGTGCGATGGAACGGCGGCGGTTGCGCGCCGGAGGTGCACGGGAGGGACGGCGCTGACGAGGAGAGCGAGGGTCTCAACAAGAGGGCTTTTCCTCAGCCGGAGAGTAGCGCACGAACTCCAGGAGTCTCTTGGTGTGCTCAATCCGCCCTGTGCTGGTGCCACAGCGGCCGATGCCGTGAGCCGTGCGGTGGCCGACGGCGGCTCTCATAGAGGGGCCAAATGGGGTATGCGCCAGGCGCTTGGCGAGGTCAGTGAGCTACTCTCTAGTGCGGTGATGCTGTAGGAAGGTAGGGATGGGTCAATGTCTGCCAGTTTCGAGGTGAATTGCCGACGGCGTGCGGTGGTCGGAGGTGAAGAAGAAGGGGGAAGTATCCAAAATTTGAGCAAATGTGAGGAGTGAACAAGGCAAGACCTGAGGGTATGGAAGCGCGGCGAAAGTGCGAGCGCGCGGCGGTCTTCCCTTTTTATGGCCGGAGCGGCCAGTGCGCGAAATCAGCCAGCGTAGCCCCAGCAGTGCTCAGGGGAGCAATTTCGTTCGGTGGCAATTTGCCAACTGGAGCGCTCCGGGGTGGCTGGCGTGCCCCGTGGCAGCTACGGGCACGCGCTTGTCATGCGGACAGCGCGACGTCTCGACGGGCTTGTCCGACCGATGGCGCAGGCAATCAACGCGACGACATTCAATTCTGATGTGACAATGCCGGTGTGGAGAATTGGGATAACGGCCGTCGTTCGAGTCGTCCGCGGTTGTGAGGAGTGAATTTCCAGTCGGAGCGATGGTGTTTGTCACGGGCGGAGGGGCAGGCGCGACGGCATCCGGCGGAGGGCGCCGAGCTTGACAATGCCGGTGTGGAGAATTGGGATAACGGCCGTCGTTCGAGTCGTCCGCGGTTGTGAGGAGTGAATTCCCAGTCGAAGCGATGGTGTTTGTCACGGGCGGAGGGGCAGGCGCGACGGCATCCGGCGGAGGGCGCCGAGCGGTGTCCGGCTGTCCAAACCGCCTCCGCGAAACCGTGGGCTCAGTCTTCCCTAGAGGGGCGACGGGGCAGAGGGTTAACGGCGACGTACGGCGGCCGTCGACGGCTTCCCTTCGCGCGGCCACGGCCAGAAGGGCCAGGTGGCGCCCACGCTCTGTCCTGTGGGACGGAAAGAGGAGGAAGAAAGGGAGGTGCGAGCGCGGGCTGGGCCGGGGAAAAGAAAGTTGGCTGGCCCTGTGAGATCTTGGCTCACGCAGAAAAAGTTTAAACTTTTCTATTTTGTTGGCTCAAGTTTAGGGAATTTCCAAACTCCCAAACAAGTAAATAAATTCCAAAAGAACAAAACCGAGAAAACGAGAAAATCAAACATTTGGCAAGTTCAAAATTTAAATTTTGAAACTTTCCTTTTAGCTACATTGTTCTAGTTTAATGTCATTTTTGAAAAAAATTTAAAAAGACCTAAAAACTAGGTTCAAAGAAAGCAAAAAATTTTGAAAAACCCTCACTTTCTAGACTTGATATTTTGGGCTGTGATATATATTTAAAAGAGAAAAAAATTATCTCAAGAAGTGAGAACGATTTTTAATTCGAGAAATTTTGAGAAGTTATGAATGACTTATAATTTGGGACGAAAGAAGTAATTTTGTACTCTCTCTGTTCTTTAAATTAATGTGACTTTAAATATCAACTTGGATCATTCGTCTTATTTAAAAAATTTGTTTAAATGTGTAAAATTTAAAATAATAATTCAAATAACTCAAAAGATAAATCAAATTATAACAAAATATATGATATTTATTAAAAAAATTTGAATAAAAGAAGTAATTATTTGAAGTGACATCAGTTTGAAAATAGAGAGAGTAAAGAGTATCAGCTTAGTTTAGTTTATCCAATTATACATCATATAAAGCAACAGAAACGAACCGTGAGTCCGTGACCGCCTACTGTAGATTCTTCCGGAACTACCCCTGCCAGAGGCTATATATTCCTCCGGGCCACGCCCCCGCCCTCCACACGCATCAAAGCCACTCGTCAGCCAGAGCACAACACCCCTCGATATTCCCTGTTGTTCCTGCCCCCTCCACCACCACCGATATCCTCGCGGGATCCAAGAGAGGTGGCGAAGAAGATGGTCGTCGGCGTGCTGCCGGAGACAAATGCCGAAGCGGAGACCGCGGTGCTCGTCGACGCCTTCGACTTCAAGGGCCGCCCCGCCGCGCGCTCCACGACCGGCAGATGGGGCGCCGCCGCCAAGATCCTAGGTCGTCCGTCCGTCCGTCTGTCCGTTCTTCTTCGCTGGCGTCTGAAAAATCTCACCGGTGTTAATTTGTACACCTGCAGTGGCGGAGCTGAATGAGCGGCTGACCACGCTGGGCATCGGGGTGAACCTCGTCACGTACCTGACGGCGACGATGCACGTCGGCAACGCCGAGGCGGCCAACGTCGTGACCAATTTCATGGGCACCTCCTTCATGCTCTGCCTTCTCGGCGGCTTCCTCGCCGACTCCTTCCTCGGCCGCTACAAGACCATCGCCATCTTCACCGCCGTCCAGGCAATGGTCAGTCGGAATCCTAGCTCACCTCCGAGAATACGGGATCCCCTCCTGCTTTTCTTGGATAATTATGTTATTTCTGCTGCTGTTAGTTTTAAATAATAACAGGGAGCTCAGTTACTGTACAAAAATGGAAACTGTGGTGAGCGAGTGAACTGACTCTTGATACTTGCATGGCAGGGCGTGACGATCCTGACCGTCTCGTCGGCGTCACCGGGCCTGCGTCCGCCGGCGTGCTCCGGCGAGCGCCCGTGCGAGCGCGCGACGAGCATGCAGATGGGCGTGCTATACGTGGCGCTGTTCCTGACGGCGCTCGGCACGGGCGGGCTCAAGTCGAGCGTGTCCGGCTTCGGCTCGGACCAGTTCGACGAGACGGACCGCGCGGAGAAGAAGCAGATGATGCGCTTCTTCCACTGGTTCTTCTTCTTCATCAGCCTCGGCTCGCTGCTCGCCGTCACCGTGCTCGTCTACGTCCAGGACAACCTCGGCCGGCCGTGGGGGTACGGCGCCTGCGCCTGCGCCATCGTGCTGGGGCTCGTCGTCTTCGTCGCCGGATCGAGGGGGTACCGCTACAGGAAGCCAGCGGGCAGCCCGCTCACCCAGATCGCCGCCGTGGTGGTGGCCGCCTGGCGCAAGCGCCGCCTCAAGCTCCCGTCCGACCCCTCCAAGCTATATGACATCGACGACGTCGACAAGGTCGCCGCCGCTGAGCAGGGCTCCACCAAGACGAGCAAGCTCAAGGAACGCCTCCCACACACCAAGCAGTTCCGGTAAGCAACCCACCCGTCTTCTTCTTCCATCGTTATTGGTCAGTACTCCTAAGTTTGTTTGCTTAATTACTGTGCTTATTAGCCTTGGGTGATTAAGCCCAGTGCAGCAGATACTGCTCAGCCACTACAAGGGGATCTAAAAATAGAGGACACTCATGCACATCTTTTGAACTCCTGTTTTAGCCATAACCAACATCTTATAATGTGTTGTCACGGTTTTAATACCTCCGTTCCAACATATAACTTTTTTTTAGTTTGTGACTAATAATATTTTAAAAAATAAATAGTAAATTTCACAGAACTACATGTTTTTCATCAAACTAACACAAAATTATAGATTTAAAAAAATGTATCACAAAACTATAAATTTTGTATATTCTTATATCACAAAGCTACAAATTTAAAAATTGTATCAAGAAACTACAGATTTAGTATTTATGAGTATCACAAAGCTACAGATTTTACAAAGATTAAATCTATAGTTTGTGATAAATTTACTCCTTAAACTTGTAGTTCTATGATACATTGCTAACAAAATTTGTAGTTTTGTGATATACCTTTTTAAATATGTAGTTTTGTGATACAAAGATATGCAAAATGTGCAGTTTTATGATACACCTTCTTAAAGTTGTAGTTTTGTGATAGTTTCATCAAAGAACATGTAGTTTTATGAAATTTACTTAAAATTAATTTTAATATAAATAGTTACATGTTACAAAAGTTTGTTCTATAATGAATTCAAAAATATAACTTATATATTGTAAAATACTATTTCTTTTTCTATTATTAATAGTCAAAGTTAACTTAAAAATACTTATATTTTGAAATGAAAAGAGCACTGTACTTATTAATAGATGTACTATGGAGACCGTTCATACATATAGGCATATAGCACCTTGCATAGGCCCTGTTTGGATTCGACTAGTTTCTATACAACTAGTTTTTAAAAACTGAAGTAACTCCAAACAAAGTAGTTTTTGCTTTGATTTATAAAAACCAGTTTCCTACTTTCTTAGAAACCAAGAATCTAGTCCATCTTAGATTCTTTTGGTTTCTTTAAAAAAAACGTACTACTCTTTAACAAACTCGGATATTTAAAATAAAATATGAATATAGATGTCATTTGACCAAAAAAAACTGCAAACTAGTTTTTATAAACTGACATCCAAACACCACCACCTAATTTTTCTTCATAATCTAGTTTATAGAAACTACGTATATAAACCAGTTTTTAAAAAACATCTTATGATCTGTTGCAGTGCAACCAATGTAGTATAGTGTTATGTTAATAGAGAGAGACGATAAGACATCCATGGCGTCGGGGGCAGGCGACCAGTGGCGAGTTTGGCCGCAACCACTCGATAATTGCCGCTATTCTAACGGAGTAGACGAGCCATGGCCCCGTGCTCCCGCCCACATCCTCTTGCGCATCTTCCCCTTCCCGGTTCTCTGCACTGCATGTTCCTCAACGCTGCAGGAGAAACCAATCCAGTAGCAGCAGCGGCATGTGTTGTTGTGTGCTCGAGACCAATCTAGTTGACGGAGATTAGTGGTCTCCTTCCTTCCTCTTCGTCTCGCCCTGCTCCTGGCACGCATGGCGCCCTTGGAGCTGGTGCGAGTGGCTCAGCGGCCGTGCATCGGTGTCCCATGCCCGGTCTCCGTTGCAAAAGCTGTGGAGGAGAATAACCTCCATGGACGACCATGGGCACAAAAGCGAACTGGCATGCATGTGAGTTTGCAGTGTGGTGGTGAGGTTGACGCATGGCGGCGTCGACATCAACAGACAACAGGGCGACATGGAACGGGGCGTTCGTGTTCCCAACCTCCCCCCGGGGGGGGGGGGGGTGTCATTTGCAGCCACCAAAACCTCAGTGGTCACTGCTGATCGCTGCTTTTAGCCGGGGATTAGTGGTGGCGCTTCGTGTTCCGGCTCGTGATCACCTCGCGTCGGCACGGACGTCGATCTGGGAGGGAGGGAGAGTTCCGTGAGGGTTTCGATAGCGACCATGTCGTTGACGTCTCTGGTGAATCAACTCCCTGCCATGAACTCAGCTGAACTCATATTGCTGCACATGACAAATAAATTAGTCTCGCTTTGTTGAGTGATCACATGCTTAGGCGCCATCTTTCCTTTTTATCATTGCACGATATATAAAACTGCTTTTGATAGCAGTTTAAATATTTGAATAAAGATATAACACCTAAACGAAAAGTATTTGAGAATGATTTGCATTCGATTGCTGCATACTACCTTGTTTAAATATTTGAATAAAGATATAATACCAAACGCATCATTATGAATTATGTGCATGGCGTCTGAATTTGCACGCAGGTTCCTTGACCACGCGGCGATCGACGAGGACCGGGCTTCGGAGCCGAGCAGCAAGTGGCGTCTGGCGACGCTGACGGACGTGGAGGAGGTGAAAACCGTGCTGCGGATGCTCCCGATCTGGGCGACGACCATCATGTTCTGGACGGTGTACGCGCAGATGACCACCTTCTCGGTGTCGCAGGCGACCACCATGGACCGCCGCGTGGGGTCCTTCGTGATCCCGGCGGGCTCGCTCACGGTCTTCTTCGTGGGCTCCATCCTGCTCACGGTCCCCGTCTACGACCGCGTCGTGGTGCCCGTCGCGCGCCGCGTCACGGGCGACCCGCACGGGCTCACCCCGCTGCAGCGGATCGGCGTGGGGCTCGTGATGTCCGTCCTGGCCATGGCGGCCGCCGCGCTGACCGAGATCAGGCGCCTGCGCGTGGCGCGCGCGGCGGACGTCCCGGCCCACGGCGGGGTGGTGGTGCCGATGTCCGTGTTCTGGCTCGTCCCGCAGTTCTTCCTCGTCGGCTCCGGCGAGGCGTTCACGTACATCGGCCAGCTCGACTTCTTCCTCCGCGAGTGCCCCAAGGGCATGAAGACCATGAGCACGGGGCTGTTCCTCAGCACGCTGTCGCTCGGCTTCTTCGTCAGTTCCGCGATCGTCGCCGCCGTGCAGAAGGTCGTCCGCGACGACCCCTGGATCGCCGACGACCTCAACAAGGGCCACCTCGACTACTTCTACTGGCTGCTCGCTGCAGTCTGCTTCTTCAACATGCTCGTCTACCTCGTCGCAGCCAGGTGGTACAAGTACAAGGCGGACGTCAACGACGACGACGACGAGATCTGAATGCACTGACGGGACGACGGAGATCGCTCCACTTATTATACTATTACGTAGAATCAAGTATTTTATACGTTACGTGTAGTATAAATTAATAACTTTCTTAGGGGGAATGGTTAAAACTTGAAATACCGGCAAGGGTTTCCCCAAGGTGTAGCACCGGGAGTTGTGGGGACGGGATGCCAGTGACTCAATGTCGCTGCATTTTGTGATGGGAAAAGGCACGGGGTTGGACTATTACTAGGCTACATTTTAGAAGTTCATGCAAAAAATAGGAACCAAAAGAAAAAAAAACGAAATGTATATGCAAAATTATCTCTATGCTGGTATACCATTTGAAATTTGATATTCCAGAAGATGTACTACATCCATTTTTAAATTGTTGTTGATAACCTTATGTGCAAGCCATTGCGTACATGAATTTCTTATACAACGTGTGATCATCCTCAAATCTTAAGAAAACGAGGGGGAAACAAATGAACCTCGCCTCCATGGTTAGCTTCCACCAAATTTCTCTGAAATGTAAACCAAATTCAAGTAAATTTCCAAGAAACTCGAAGATGCCAGACCTTTCCAACAGTAGGAAAGCTCTTGTGTGGCATTCGATAGTTTCGCCGACACTTCAAGTCGGTCTCCAAAAGGTGCCGTTTGCCCGTTCGCCACCGATCCGACGGCCCACATCGCGTTTCAGAGGGAACTGCTTCGATCCAATGGCCCAGAACACACCGCACCACACAGCATGGGACGAAGCGACTCGTTGCCCAGACCGGTATAAAACCCGGATGTGGAACGGCACACTGCCGCAAAACTTCCCTCTAGGTGATCACAAATGGCAGGAAAAGCAACCGGAGACACGTCGGGGAGCGACGACGACAGTGACCACCGCTGCAACAGGACGGTCCGAGGAGGAGGCGGCGGCGGCGGAGAGAGCGTCTCCAGCATGACGGAAGCGGGGGGCAGCAGCAATGCGGCTGTTAAGGCACGGTGGGGCGGCGGCAAGGACTGGCTGTCAACATTGACGACGACAGAGGCAGTAGATGCCGGCGACGAGGAAGAAAAGAAGGCTCCGGCCGGTGGGTGCGTGGCATCCTCGCCGGCACCGCTCCTGGCGTGGAGGAATGGCTGGCTGCTGCTAGGGTTCCTCGCCGGCGTGGCCCTGGGCACGACCGTGCTGCTCGTCAAGCATGACGGGTTCCCGGACACGTGCGCGGTTCCGACCTGAAGATTACTTCAGGTCGGCGCCTGGCAGAACGCGTCAAACTGAAGTGATGCTGTAATCAACCGTAGAACATACTTTATTGCCTTTTTAGATACATAGAACTCTTTATCACAGTTATTGACATATAATAGTTCCTATGATCCATCTGATTCACCAATCTAATTTGGGGTGCACAAGGACCCTAACAAATTTTGCAGATTGGTAACAGTAGAAACAATCCAAATTGGGTTGGCACAATCTGGTAAATATGAGATCAGAAAAGAATAGAGAGATTGTGTTGAATGTGACACAAAGTTACGGCAGTTAGGCTTAAAACAAAGTCTACCAAATTCAAAATGAAAAAAAAACTTAGAAATATATGAACCAATAGAGAGATTGTGTTGAATGTGACACAAAGGTACACAGAGCAAAGCTTCTCGGGCTGTTGTTACACGTTAGAACAGGCACTCCGTTCGTAGGAGGAAAAATACATGGGCGGCATAGCATGTGTGGAGGCAGCCTTTGCTGGGAGTATAACTTAGCAACTGCCTCTTTCTATGTCTTCTTGAGGATGAAACCGATGATGATGCCCAAGAGGCCAACTACAACCAAAAAGGTGAGCGAGAAACCACCACTGCTTTTGGTGCTCTCTTTACGCAGAAGTTCCTGATTCAAAGATAATATTTAGAAGTCGGTGAAGGCCTCTAAATGAACATTCAATGCACACAGTAACACACATGAACATACGGTTCAACACACAAAAGGAACCATAACTCGAATCTTAATCTACCTCTAACGAGATTATAAACATTTTTAAAGTCGCAACGGTTGTGAGAATGCAGCTTCTAATCCCTAGATGAAAGCCCGAATAAATCACTACACATAAGCATTCACAAGCTTGCATAAAAGACCATTGATGCCTAATCATTTTTTGCAGGAACGAGAAACAAAGGTTTCAATATGAGAGCAGTGATGATTAGGGAATCAAGCAAGAATGAAGAACCTGACAGATATAACTGCAATGTTACCTCAGAAATATTTTAGACGAAAATGGAAAGGGGAAAAAAAGGGAAAACTTCAAGAATAATGCCCCTAAATTACAGTATTGATAGCCAAAATGTAGGAAAACATACCAGCTCTTGCCGCAACTTCTGGTTTTGCTGAATAGCAGATATTTTCTCCTCCTTTAGCTTGGAGATCATGGATGTCGCCTAAAATTCAGCAAATGGTGTAAACTTATCAAAACATGAAACTTCAAAAACTGTATCAGAATTGTATTTTGGCTTTCTGCTATCATAAAGGGTCAAATACTTTTGACACCAAGCAAATTAAGTTTTTCCAACTTGTTAGAACGCATAAGCTCATCATATCATGGCTCAGAGCAAAGAGCATTGCATCAGATTAGTTCATGTAAATAAAAAAGCATGAACATATCATTGATTAGGAAAATAGCCTACCCCAATTTGCTTGGGACTAAAAGGATTTGTTGTTGTTGGGCTAGTAAAGAGTTCAGTGATAACGAAGCTAAACTAACTCTTCAAATGGATACTGAGTAGTGAGTATGGTACCATATATCTCAACATAATCAGCATTCAGCAATTTGCTCAGGTGACCAAATAAGTCAATATGTGATAATAAACTTCACAAGTTCAGCAAAGGAGACATGTCAATGATGATTAAATCAAAGGAACACACCACTTATTCAGGTGGTGAGACTTGCGGTCCTCAATCTAATATTAGGTCAAGATCATATTGGCCATGGTCCTGAGTATACAAGAGGGGTTCTGATAGTATCGTTTCTGCCAAAAGACAACAGGTTATGATTGCTCTGCTGACTAGGCCTGACTTATATTTGTCATTTGAATTTTGTGAGCTGACATTTACTTCTAAATTCATCATATTGGCCATGGTCCTGAGTATACAAGAGGGGTTCTGATAGTATCGTTTCTGCCAAAAGACAACAGGTTATGATTGCTCTGCTGACTAGGCCTGACTTATATTTGTCATTTGAATTTTGTGAGCTGACATTTACTTCTAAATTCCAAAGGATCATCCACTGCTGAAATCATCATGGATGTCACTAATTCTATCCATTAATATATTTTTAATCTCTATTAAAATCATATTATTATATAACTATGTTAGCTGGTTAGTTAAAGGATTAAGGAGCATATCCTCACCTTGCATGTTCTTAAATTTTTAACACAATAACACTGGCTATCCAAATAGAGAGGCTATCACAAAGGTCTTACCTCAGGGGACTTCTCCTTCACTGGTTCAGCAGATGTTCTAGATACCTAAAAGTGGCATATTGATGTTAGAAATAATCTGTCACTAGATAATTTAAAAAGAACCATAAAGAAGCATGATTACGAAACTAGATAAGATAAAATGATAACTTACAGATTGTGGCATGATTGTTGAATGATAGGTTCCGTTTTCTTGTGCAACTGAGTGAGCAGAACTCCCTAATTCAGAATCCTCAGGGATGGGGCTGGGTGTGGTTGTTGGCACATAAACCACACGAAGCTTAAATTCATCTACAAACTTCCCTGGCTCCTTATTGAACTGTCACCGTGAAAGCACATGAATGTGTGTTGTATACTTGTACGGCATGATGATCAGCAAGAAAACAAATGCAGGTAACAGAAAATAACACATAAGAATGTCTAAGTAGTTACCATTTCTGCATTAATGTCTTGAGTTGTTGCACCATTCTCAGCTGCAACACTTTGGACTAGGAACTTGTCCTTGCACTGCATGTCCGGAGGTGCCTCCTTCTGTGCTTGCATTGTTACTAATAAAAGAAAACAGAACGTTAAATGAATGTAACTTCATGAAACTATTGGTACACTATGCTTTAGGTTGTTAGCTACCTGTAACATCACAAGTCGACCCAGGTAATACAACACCAATATTAGGGCGCACACAGTACTGTTTTGGGTTGGTTGTCTTGACCTATGGGCCACAGATGATGTGAAAGATTCCCATCCAAAAGCACAACTGTTATGAGTAAACAAAACATCCTTGAACATGAAACAGTGAGTATTGCGACAAATTACCTTGAATGCAACATAGTGGTCAGTCTTATTGGTGAGATGCATGGAGCATGAGCTCTGCTTCATTATTTCAACTGCATGCCCAAAAATTTGCATCAAACAATATTCAGTAGAGTGACAAAATGTAAATGGAATTCTACAACGTAAAAGTTATACCAGCACTAACAAAATCCATTGCGGTTCAGTTTTTCATGACATGATAAAAACCCGGCAAAAGAACAGATCGGTATAATAAAACTAGTGGTGCGTTAACAGGAGGTAGCTATACGAAGAAGCTCTCTTTCTCACCCTCACATTTCTAAGCCTGGGTCAACAGACCACTCCATAAATAATGGTGATCAGCGTCACAGGCCCGTTCATGAAAGATCACGAATCTCGCTTCCGTCCCAAGATCCGGGCTTTGAACATGATCCACGGAAATGAATAGTCGCAGAAACATTTCTAGATAATCCAAACACCTTGATCTGGAGACGAGATCTGGGAGGACTTACAGGGGAATGCGAGCTCCGAAGGCTGGATCTCGAGGAAATTTCCGCTTCCGCCGGCCATGTCTGCTCCCCTTCTCCCTCCCTGATCAACTGATCCGCCCTCCTCTCCCAAGAACCGAACAAATCAAGAACCCAGCCACAAATCGGGCACAAAAAAAAAATAACTTTTTTATGGATTCCCGCGGATTCAGACGGGAAGTTGGGGCCGAGGGCGCCAAAAAATCGATTAGAACAAGGACGAGAAATCCCCGGGAAATCGAGGGAGGATGGGAAGCTTGGTCGCACTCCGGTGTCCTCCCCGTCTCGTTAGTCCCGGCCTCCCGGGCATAAAAAAAGGATGCAATTGAATCGCATAGAATCGTTTTTCTTGGATGAACTGGCCAAATTGAAAGACGGTTCTATCCTTGGTTGGTACGAAACGTTGGTTGGTACGAAACGCTCGTCTGAGGGGCTGGGGAGAGAAGGGTATATGTGGTAATGCAGCTTAGCTGGGCGGACCAGTGACGTGGCGCTTTTAATTGGCCTGCAAAGCTGGCTGCCAAATGTTCAGGTGCACGCAGCAACGTCTGCATTTGCTTGTGATTGTTCATTCAAGAGCTATAAAACTGATTACTTACTCCTATTTTTAGACAAATAAATCTTTATTCCATTTCACTCAATCATTACAAGGCTTTTTGAAACCCAAATTTTTTAAAAATATTTTTTCCTAGAAATTATTTTATTTTCACATAAAAACATCGGAAACAAGAATCTTATTTCATTTCAAAGGAGACCTTAGATTACATAGGAGCAATCGTATATTTCAAAAACAAATCTCTTCATGCATGCTCTATTGCGAATGAATAATCTCTGCAAATCACTTATAATCAATTTTACATTTTATAATAACACAAAAAATCTACAAATAGTACTTTTTAATGCTTCTCTCTTCTCATCGCTTACAATTTATACTAGATAAGCTGTTTTGCTAAACAATTTAAGTACTAATAATTCCTACCATTTCTTTTGAAAAAAAAATAATCCCTACCAAACTGTGTACAAGGTTTATTATTATGGACATCGAGGAGCTTGAATTTTTCGTTGTGCTTGTGTGTGGGTGAAAGGACTCGGTCCACGGCCCAATAGGCCGTTAAGCGGAACACCCTGTTTGAGAAGCCCATCTTCTGTGTTTAAATAGAGCGAGTCCTTTCTCGAGGAGCTCGTAGCTGTTTGAGACGTGAGAAATATAGAAGATTGGGATTGAAATTGAGAAATAAATGGAGGGTTGAGATTTAATAAAATGGAAAAATACACGGTCTAAATCTTCTCTTTTATTTCCATTTTCCTTTCCCACTTCTAATCCATGAATCCAAACGGCAGGGTTTTTTGCGTGCTTTTCTGCCCGAGAAGGGTGGAGAGGAGGCGGTCGAAGAGGTGCATCGGCGGCTGCAGCGGGAGCGAAAGGAATACTTGTACCGGAAGCACTCGGAGGGCGCGGAGCGGGTGCTGCTCGAGAAGAAGCGCCGCGTCCGTGAGGCGCTCGAGGAGGGCAAGCCCATCCCCACCGAGCTCCGCAACGAGGAGCACGAGCTACGCCGCCTCCTCGACCTCGACGACTAGGACCGAGCAGGCACGTTCCAACTCGAGCCCCTTGCCTTTCTGTTGTTCATTTGCTTTGAATGAGCTAGTTCTGTGCGGCTAACCGCCTGTTTCTCTGTTATTTTGCTGGTGGTTATTGGATGCAGTTCCTAGGAACGTCATTGACGATGAGTACGCCAATGCCGCCCTTGGGGAACCTAAGATACTCCTGACGACGTCTCGAAATCCCAGCCAACTACTGACTCGATTTGCCAAGGTTTTCTTTTTTGGGAAATGAGCTGCTAAGCGGATAACAGTCTTGCAGTGAAATAAGCTAACCAATATTCATTGTTCTGTTCATTTCGCAGGAGCTGAAGGTTGTCTTTCCGAATGCACAAAGGATGAACCGTGGAGGACAGGTATAATGCAGCAACCATTGTTCTTTCGTTCATAATTCATTTTTGAATCCTTGCGAGAGCGAATAAGATGTTTTACAATATGCTTGGGTGTTGTTGACTATGAATATACAGATTGCGATTTTTGTTATTCATTGCTATATTGCCATATTAGTTTCTCAATGTATGTATTTTTCTCATTGGCAGGTGATATCGGAAATTGTGGAGTCCTGCTGTGCGCATAACATCACTGATCTTATCTTGGCCCATGAGCATCGTGGACAACCTGATGGCTTGATTGTCAGCCATCTACCTAATGGCCCAACAGCATACTTTGGGTTGCTCAATGTGGTGAGTGTGACTATCTGTAGTATGTGCAATGCTTACCTGGTGCCATGTACTATATGCATGACCTCAGTTTCTGATAACCTGAGGTTTTGTTGTGCAGGTGACACGGCATGATATTAAAGACATGAAGATTATCAGTAAGATGTCTGAAGCTTACCCCCACCTAGTACTAGACATCTTCACAACCAAGGTTAATCACGACCATTTTGAGTTGTTTAACTTCAATATATACTTGTTTTTTTTTACTGTTATGGTGTAGATATTTGCTCATCCTTTTATTGTCCCTTCATGATGCACATCCCACGTTGTGCTCTTGAATGGAAAATTTGAATCAGAATTTCATAGTGATGTGTAGGCTAAACAGTTATAAAGTAAGCACACCTAATTGAAATATATGCTATTGGTCTGCTTTTTGTTGAACTCTTATTTGTGTCTATGCAGTCTCCATTTCCACATCCAAGCACACACAAAAGGACTAAAGTTTGCTGTGATGCATATTTCAAATCTGAGTCCTTTTTGAGGCGTTCTCTCTCTCTCTCTCTCTCTCTCTCTCTCTCTCTCTCTCTCTTTGTGTGTGTGTGTGTGTCTCTCTCTCTCTTCTCTTTTGCAATGAGAGTTTTATGTTGCTCACACACAATCTTGATGCTTGAGACATACAGTCACATGATGCTTATTTGAATGATATAAATGCTGAGCATCTCCAGTCCGACACTCCGCTGCTTCATTTTTCTATCTTTTTTTAAAGAGATCATTTGCTTCTGTGTTACCCAAGATTGTAGTTATAGGCCCCGTTTGGGGGAGCTGTTGCTTTTGAGATTTTGGGAAAAGCAAAGGTTTGGAGCCAAAGTTAGATTTTTGGAAATCCTGGTTTTTGGGGGAGCGGAGGGGGAGTGTTTGGCGTTCACGCTTTTGGAGCGATGGTTCAGAACGCCGCAACACCGGCTCGAGGTGAGGCGCTGACTGGAGCTCACGGCGGCCGAAGATTTGGCGGCTCGTGGTCGCAGCACCGCCGGCGAGGGCTTGCTGCAGCTCGTGGTTGGGGTAGCGGCGGCTCGCGGCCGCGGCAAAGGAGGTGGCTCCAGGCGGCGGCTCGCGTCCGCGGACGATGGAGGAGGCTCGGGGCCAGCCACGGACGTGGAAGACGGCGGCGGCTCGGAGCAGCCGTGGATGGGGAAGGCGGAGGATGCTCGGGGCCGGCCGCGGACGAGGAAGACAGTGGATGCTCGGGGGCGGCGGCGGACGGGGAAGGTGGAGGCAGCTCGCCGATGCCGGGGAGGTGGCCAGGGGCCGCGTGCAGATCTCGTCGCCGGGAACGAACCACGTCCCGGGCTCGGAGGCGGAGCTGACGAGGGGAGCCCGAGGTGGCGGCCGTGTGGAGCGGGAGGTTGACGATTGACGATGGCCAAAAGCTCGGGAAGCGAGTGAATACTCGCTTTTCTGCGTTTAGTTCATTCTGTCGGGTTCGCTCGCTTCTCCGCTTTTCTCGGTTCGCAGAAACGAGATCGTTTGGGGTAGCTTGTCGGGCTTTTCACGATTTGGAAACGCAGAACCCAAGGAAGCTACCCCAAACAGGCCCATAGTCTCTCCGAGATGTCTTGCATTTTTCAACAGTGCCAATTTAATTTATTTCATTGCTAGTATCATGGTTTGCATGTTTTCAAGTAACCACACTACAGCTACTAGTTTGCATTTTTTTTTTCCCTTGTGGCTGCAATTTTCTTGTTAACCTGAGACATTATGAGAATTATACTATCCATTCAACAATAGAGGCTGAGCAGCACTGATACTCACATATATCACCTTTTGAGTGTTTTCAATGAACCACAATAAATTACTAGTTTGCATTTTTCTTTTGTGGCTGCAATGATTGTTTTCTCGTTAACCTGAGACATTATGAGGATTATACTATCCATTCAACAATAGAGGCTGAGCAGTGTTGATGAGATAAGCAAGGTGATGTTGTGACACATTTTTCTTCTAAAAATTCATTTGTTCTGGTTTGGTGTTATGTATGGTATATCTCAGAATTGTGTGCCTCTGACAAAATTGGAGATTGCAATGATGTCTTTCTTGTTAACCTGAGACTTGATTCTTCCATGAAAGACATTTCAATCCATTCATATCTCATGGCTGAGAATCTCCGCTCAATTTTTGGTGCGCTTTGTTTCTCTTTGGTTTTGGGTGAGGGGCCAGTATTCATTTTGCTTTTTTTGCCTACTGTGCCTATCTAACAGAATTTCATTTGAGGTCTTGTTATCCTGTTAATATTGCCAATGAAGTTTGGAGGATGAAATGGTGTTTTTTTTCTTTGTTAACTTTGTTGACAAATATTGTTTGAATCCATCTTTTGTATAGGTAAGTTGGGAGTTGGTTTCTATTTGACTCAGTCTGTAGTGACAAAATTTTCAGGGTGCATAAATTTGCTTTTTATAAACTTGTAATATTTCCTTCTTATCTCATTGTAGAGCAATGCGCTGCATTACCACAATTTTTTTTCAGCTTCTTTTTGTCTTGTTCCTTACTGATATACAATTCCATGATGTGCTTATTAATTTTCTTGCACCTTTTCAAGTGGAGGATGCCATGATGGTTTTCTCGTTAACCTGAGATGCGCTTTTGACTGTGAAGATAAAACTCAGTCCATTCAAACTACTATACTGAGCACCTCATTTGGTTTAGCTCAATTTCACTTTTGCGAGTTCTATGCACTGTCTGCTTGGTAGATTACAGAAAAAATTTGGGTGGAATGGACCAAAATAAGCACATACATTTGCTACCATCATTCTATATTGCAATGGACCTTGTCTGAGTCTCAAATAGTTTTCTATTATTGCAGGCTGGTGAAAGGTCTGCCAATATTCTGAAGCATCTTTTTCCTGTGCCAAAGCCAGATTCTAAGCGAATAATTACTTTTGCCAATAGAGACGACTACATCTCCTTCAGGTTGGTATATCACTGGGCGTATCATACAGTTTCTTGCGCAAAAAATGCAGCACTGCCAACTCCTTTGCCACGCCCAGAACTAGATTAAGGCACTGATATCTTTTTCACAGAATATATTTTCTTTTGAACAAATTTTATTAACTGGAATATTTTGTATCTTTGTGCAGGCACTATGTCTGTGAAAAACATGGTGGCCTGAAATCTACTCCCTCTGTTTTCAAATTGATGTCACTGTTTACTACAAACATCAACTTTGACCATTCGTTTTATTAAAAAAAATATGATAAATTTCGAATATTTTGTTATAATTTCCTTCATCAAAGTTGTTTGAATTACAACTTATAATTTTTTAGATTTGAATTAATTTTTGGAATAAGACGAATGGTCAAAGTTGATGTTTGTAGTCAACGGTGACATTAATTTGAGAATGGAGGGAGTATTGATCTGAAGGAGGTTGGGCCCCGTTTTGAGCTGCGACTTTACAAGGTTAGGGAACCTGTCCAACATCGTGTCACTAGAACGCCACATTCATTTTTTTTAGAAATGGAATATTATTCTCGCCTCTGCGTTTCCGCACAGCGTTCTTATTCTTCAACCCTTATAAAAATTCAGCTCCGTATTTAAAGGTCGCTAAAACACCACATTCATAGCTGTTTAAACATTGTCAGTTTGTTGTTTTATTAACTTCCTGCTATTGCTGGACAACAGATCAGACTAGGTACTGTAGAGCAGAATGAAGCATCTACAATATACGCTAAGGCCCTACATGAATACAGCAAAGAAGCAGAAGACTCTTGGGGCATGAGTTGATACACTGCAGTACAGCATTTTATTTTTTTTGTGTGGGGTTTTTGGTTCTGTCTTGCTACTGTTATAGGATAGCTGTCTGTTAATCCTGGAAGGCTCTATTATAGAATCCTAAAAATAAGGACATCAGGAAAATTAGGGATGCAAGTGGTTAACTTGTAAATAGCCACAAAAATTAAACTAAATTTGATCCTCACGGGTACACACTTGCATCCCTATGGAAAATCATGGTGGAATGAATGGTGTGTGTAAAGCTGATGAAGTGCTGAGCGAGGCCTACTTTGAATGCGGAAATAATTTTGAATCTGCTTTTGTTATTTGAAATTAAACTATTTATTGTGAAGTTCCTGAACTAGAAGTATTCACCAAGAGGAAATCCAGAGGGGGCTTGAATCATTGAAAGCTTTGGCAAATAAGGAGCCGCTCATGGGATGCTTTATATTATACTCGGAAAGTGATCGATCCATTTATGTAAGACTTCTGTCGGCATGTCAAGGTTGTCATGGACGCTAGTTTGCTGTAATGTATATGTAACCTTCCTAAAGAAGTATGCTGTATCTTAAAGAGCAAAGATTTTCTCGACAGAGACTGAATATCAAATTTGGATTCACAGAAGTGTATACACAAATCTAGTACCATGTCAGAGTCGGTATTAGCTTAGAGAGACAGATATCTCAACTTGTATAAAATTGCAAATCCATGTATGTGTATATTTAAAAGAGGCAATTGTTAAAAAATGGTGCCAATTGCTTAATTACCTCATTTATTTCACTAGTGATAAAACAATGGACAATAGTGACGACAGAAAGAAATGAAGTCAATTTTATGAGATTAAAGGAATGTGTTTGCTAAAATTATGTCAGGATCTATTTTCATTCCATGACGAGTACAGCTTTCTTTGGCTTAATCTTACACGAGCCTAGTTGCAATCGACAAAATCCCACAAGGATACGTTGCTCAACAGCTGATTCATCATGTTCAACAATGAACAAAAGAATTACAACAATATTATTACGGACTGCTATTACTACTACTAATGATAGTAATGCCTTTTCCAACGCTATGTTCCTCAATCATTGCTGTCCATTTCTTCTTTCATCAGAAATGGCTCATATAACTTGGGAGGCATTACCAGGCTCCCAGGATTCATAGGCGATACTGGATACAAGTGTTTGAACCTTCATTCTATCCAGTAGCGAGCATTCATGTTTCAGTAAATTCCCCGAATATGTCAAGGCATCCATCCCAAACCCCCTCATCTCTTGTTTCCCAATATCCACCTTTGTAGCGGTATGTCCCAGCTTCACAGTCCTGCTCGAACCACCGAGGTTTCCAACCATTATCTTGAAGCTTTGTTGACTGCAATGCGACAGATAGAGTGGATCATGACTTTTCCAAGAGTTCCCACCTTTTTAAAGAGAGAGGAAGGGAGAGGGAATGGGTGGGAGAATAAAAGCCAACACAATACCATTCTTTGCCTTCGCTCCAACCTCAACTTCTCCACATTGGCCTTCTCATATTCGCCATTCTCAAGATGGCGCTGGTCTGGTCTCAGCCGTGAATCAGTAGGAGGAAGCTTATCCTTATCCATGGCCAAGCATTAGGACAAAATATTTAACTATCATATATTCATAAGTCTACATCATGTTTGCATCCGTACCTGTAGTCCTGGGGTCAACTCATTCATTGTTATTGCGAATGACGACAGATTGTATCTAGTTGGGTCAGGAGCAGGTTTGTTCTTTTCCCACAATAGTGATGCACCTTGCAATTGATCCGCACTCTTTACCCTGGAAGTATCAAAGTCACTGTAATACATGCTTTCATCCCATTTCCCTATCAAAAACGATGCTTTAATCCCACCACTATCCTCTACAAAGCCTTGTACCTGCGGGGAAAAAGTGCATACAAGGGATAATAAATAACATGAAACCACAAACTTAAGAAAAGTGACTTGACAGTCACACTAGATAATGCATCCACATTTCACATATTCCCAGTATAAAGTATAGGTATATCTTTCCCTTTGCTCCTTTGTCATAATTAAAGTACATGAAAATTATGTAATGTACATATTGGCCATAAAGTAATGTACACAAGAGAAAACATGTAAGGTCCACATTGTTAGTATAAACAAATGAGACATGTCAAAGTGTGAAACATACAAGGTGAGGATTGCGGTCAAGAAGTGATGGCTCTTTGAACTTTAGTTTACATGAATACTGACGGTTTCCTTTTATGTGCATGGTTCCATGATGGCTGCAGTACAGCTTCCCGAGGATGAGGTTGTGAATAGTTGTTGTAACCTGAAAAAGGTTATTATGTGAAGGCACACCTTAGTTATGAGAAAACCGTAGATTATCGACATGGATTTTATCATGTCATGTCGTGCAACATACCTTACTCCACTGGAAGATTTCACCATCATCAAACTCCACTGTCAAAATGCCTACCGGATCAACTTGAATTGATTGCCCCCAAAACTTCGATTTGAGATTGCTGTCACCCCAGAATTTCCAACCCTTGCCTTCACAGTGGCAGGCAATCAGCATCGGATGATGACTAACCTATTGGTGGAAACGATGAACAGCAACCTGATGAAATTAAAAGCCTCCAATGCAGTTTCATATTCTAAGATATGGATGCTCAGCTCAAGATAAACAAACTACACACGGCATACGACTAATCAGAAATGACATCCTTTGGATATGGATACAATTTAAACATTTACATTAAACGAACAGAGAAGAAAAATGATGTTCTTTATTTTATATGTAAATCTGGATAAGTTCTCACTGTTTCATTCCTCAGAGACCCACACACCATTTATCACATAAGGAAGTACGTTTTTAACTGACCTTTTCTGCAAAAAACCGAACCCCTTTGTCTGGGTAATCAGCTTCGTATGTTTCTCCTAATAATGGATTGAATGGTTTGCAAGGTCTTGCAACTGATGAAGCGTAGCCTGAGACTGCAAAGGCGGCTACTTTGAGAATTCTCATGAGGCTGTTCCCCTAAATTTCAAGTACAAGGCATACTGAGAAAAATCTTTAAAGTAAGGCAAAAGACACTATTAAGAACATGCTGTAGGTTGATACATAGAGCTGCAGAACTTCCCAAACTCCATGTTCTGATAGTGATAACGGAACAAACTATAATACTGAGCATAGTTATTTCAATTTGTAAGATTAAGTAAATTGACACATTCATTAGTGTTTGATGGTAATATAATCAGATATGCTCAAGGGATATTTATTGTTTTAGTTTGGTTCCCTATCACATTTGCGGTTGATTTCAACCAAAATTCGATTACAAACAATAAAAGTGATTGATGGTAATATCCATTGATATCTCATACTCTCATCATAAAGAAATGAATGTCCTAAATAATGATATACAATATATGTGAAGGTGATCTTACCACTTTTCCGTACTGATAGGCCTGATCCAAAAGGTATGAATATTCTAGATCTTCAAAGCACTTTTGGAGAGATGATAGTGGTTCATTGAAGTAAACTGGAAGGCAAACTCTTGTCAAATCCTTCCCAACACTATCTTTAATAATGGACCAGAGGCTGATTCCTTTCTCTTTCTCAGTAGGCTCTGGTAGTTTCGTTCGTCGTCTGATTTGAGGTAATGTTTTTTTAGAATCTTGATTTTGAGTACCCACCACTCCCTGGCCACTTGACATGATTGAAGGACCGTTCTCTGATCCAACGAAGTAGTCTACAGAATCAAAGAACGTGGATTCATCTTCACAAGTCAATTCACAATAATCCTGCTTGTCAAACTCATCAGATTCTGTTGTGCTGTATTCTACAAGAAAAAGCACCACCATTAACAGAATGGTAATTCTTAAAGAATGAGAGAAATTTTTTAGCTATTCAGGGTACTTAAACATATAAACATGAAAAAAAAAATCAAATGGTGAGGAGCAGAAGACAGTGCTGAGCAACAAAGAAGCAGATCATTCAGCTGATATGCAGCATGTAGCTTAATGAAAAATGTGTATGAAAAACATACCACTAAAGTTTCCATGCCGAGAACTAGAAAATCCATGTCTTGTCAAGGTCTCCTGTGTTGCATTTCCATCTTTACCTTCCTGCACAAATATGTGTGTAATACACTATGTAAAATTCCTGCAGGAAAAAGGAGGAGAGTAACCATTCAAGGAGTAACCTTGCAAACTTAAATAAGAAGTTCCATATGAGATCTACTTAGAAACCTCAATTGTACAGAGAAATTTAAATTGTTACATTCATGACAAGTCAGTTTCTGCTACTTAATACTTTTGTCCAAAATCATATCAATAAAGATTGTTCTACCTCAAAATGGTGTCTGCAGGACCCAAACATGCTTAAGTAATCCTCATATTGTCGCTTCAGTTGCTTCCGGTAGCTTGAGAACTCAGAAAGTATTATCTTTTCACACTCCTCAATGAGATTTTCGTTCAGACCCTCTTGATGCATTCGTTCCCGAAGCCTTGCTGTTGAAATGGAAACATCACTCTGTACGAAAGTAACCCTCCCACTTAGCGATCCGAGAGAATAAACACTTCTTGCTAGGATTAAGGCCTCAATCCAGGCAACACGGTCATCTTTCGAGCCCGTCTTCAAGTGAAGGGTCTTTGTGGGGGAAAATATGTAGAACCTCCTATCGTCAGACTTACTTTCCCGAAACGCTGACACCTGCAAATGTAGTGGTGACCTATTAGATCCCTTGTGGCTTGGACATGAAAATGCACAAGACTACCAATATGGGACACTATCCATCAGGCATACGAGAAGCAGATATACAGACTAGAATCCATAAGTTATATAGTACAAGCTCTAAATATCTAATAACAACTAGGCAAACAAAGAAAATGGTGAAAACAACATGGAACGGTATTCCTCTGCTCAGAAATCACTCGAGTCTCGAATCAGCTTCGTCTCCCTTCAACCTAAAGGGTCAGGAGAAAAGGCCAACAAAATGAACATCTGAAAGCAAACAATGGTGGTGGTGAACAAGATCTCAAGAAAACCAAGGAAGTTGAGTCAAGCTGCAAATCTAAATCAATTAAACAATCCAACCTACACAGTCGTTGAAGATCCACGAGCCCCTTACTCAATCTGACATAGACACAGGCCCTCCATTTTATCCCCCTCCCTCTATGTGACCACTAGGATCAACTGTATACCCTTTAATTCTTGGGACCCATGGCCAATGGCCCTTGAAAGATCCAGTGATAGTACTAACACTGCCAGTTCAACAGCTAGTAAAAGCCTTGCGGAGAACCAACCCCTGGAGCAGTACAAGTGTGTACAACACAATAGTGCAATTTCGAAAAATATCCCCGGAGCATATCCTGTAAGCTTATTAATTTATTCGGCTTAACACAGCATTTGTTCTGTATCATTTAGATCGAGTCCTACCTTACGACATTTTTTGGGTTAAAAAATTGTACATAGTAATAGGACAGTGACTAACAGATAAATTTAGTTGTCCTAATCGATGCTGATCAACAGGATGGCAACAAAGCCTAGCCATTGTCGAAAAAGCTCTAAAAGGTCAGGTGCTTTAGGAGTAATAGACATGATCGTGCGATAGAGAAAGGCAAGGCCTTTTCTGGAAGAATTTTGAAACGTCAAACGTAATCAGGAGGAACGAAAAAAGGACAGCCTTTTGTTAGTTTATAGCTAAACTAGATATTGCTAATTCAAGAAGAATGATTTGTCACGGTAATGCGCTAGCAAAAAGGCTGAAGCGAATGCGAATATCCTGGCAAGGAAAATAAATAAAAGAGGTCACGTCAGTTCGATCTACAATGTGGCGATGTCTCCCACCTACTATTCCTCTCCATGACGAGAAACTCGACATGAGAATCTACTTTGCAGCCCGGAAGAACTCGGAACCTATTAAATAACTTTATATGGAATTTTAAACGTTTGATCCGGTGATGCGATGCGCTGCATCGACCAGCAAGCTTTTCTGGATCGTGAAAGCTAGTACTAATAAAAATTCGTCAAGAACAGAGATTCGGATGACGAGGAGATGAAGAACAACTTGCAAGTTGCAACTGCAACGGAAGTAAATACCACTGGCAGTCTGGCAGTGAAGCAATGGAAAGAACCCGTGAATTGCATTCACTGAGCAGGGCCTGTCTCAGAAATGCGGGGAACAAATTCTCGAGAAAAGAAATGCGAGGACGAGATCAAGAAACGATGTCTGCGCCGGCCACCGCGCAGCCGGATCACGCGAACCGCGCCGAGGCAAGGGAGAAAGCCAACCAACGGAGGCAGGCAGGTAGCAGGCACGGACCTTGAGGTAGACGACGCCGGCGGGCTTGTCCGTGCGGGGCGCGCCTCCGATCCTGGCGCCGATCATCCGGACCTCGCCGTCCGCATTCGGCGGCGCCGCGCCGGGCCGGATCTTGGAGTAGGACAGCACGCCGTCGCGGAGCGAGAACCAGCGCTCGCGCCATCCGCGCCCGTAGTTGGTCCACTTGTGCAGCACTCCTTCCACCGCCACCGCCGCTCCCTGTGCCGCCGGGGCGGAGGCGTCGTCCTTGGGGTCCGGCGTCGGCGGCGCGTCCCCCGGCAGCGGCGGCGCGCCGGACAGGCAGCACAGCGCGCTGCTGCGGTGGTGGTGGTAGTGGCCGTACCCCTGGCCCCGGCCGTTCCCGCTCCCTCCTCCGCCGCTCTTGGTGGTGCTCTGCTGCGTCATTCTGCTCGGCTCGCGCTCGCCGGCGGCGACGGCCAGAGGACGGAAGGGCCGGGGGAGGAGGAGGAGGAGGAGGAGACGCGGGTTTCGCCTCGCCAACGCTTTATTTAGCAGCGGTTGGTCGCTATTTATGTGTGGGGCCCACTCGCTCGGTGGCTCCTCGGTTCCCTCCACAAAACCGTCTTTATTTGGGGATTTCTTTTTTCTTTTTTTTTTGTTTTTGTTTTGCCTCTTCTGCAAAACCGCCATAACCTTCCTGTTCTGATCAACCGCGTTAATCCACAAACGGCCTTTTGTTTTTGCTGAAAATAGAGATTAGATTCTGTCCCGTTTCATTTTACTAATATGACAAAATATAAAATTTATCTATAGTGTCACCTGTACAAGACAGCCAGAACTTAAATTAACAATGTACTTAAGTTACATAGGTTCTCTGAAGTGAAAGAAGAGAAAAATTAAATATATATGAAAATGTTGTACTCGCTTATTTTGCTAATGGTTTGCTAGCAGAGTTTTGACTGAACTTGCCAAGCTTAGGCCAACACAATCCAGTTTGGGGTACAAGATATTTTTGTGTTTTTTCTTATGAAATTAAATTGATTCATATAAAATTTTTGTAGTCAAAACAGGGTCTCATATTGCTTTGTTCATCGGTGACAGCGATTGATGTGCTTATCCTATTTTAGTCTAAAATAATAGAGGTTTCGCTGAGGAAGAAATATATCCATGTAAGTATGCTGTGTGATAACAATAGATCACAATGTTTGAATTTAGCAGAAAATAGAACTGCAAGGAAAATACCAAAAAAAAAAAAATCAAGAAACAAAAGGTTAAGCGAAGCAAAGACGACATGGAAACTGTTTACCAGGGGTAAAAGCACATGGTGGCATAATGATCAGGATTGGTTCACATGCTAGGACTAGATTTACTGGGCCTTAATGCATAGCTAAAGTGTACTATCAGTGATGTTTTTCCATAAAGGAGTGTACTGCCGTGTAGACCAGCGGCTAGTGGTGAGCGAGTGCAGCCTTCCACATCGATCCAGGAAGAATTATGGGACAGTAGTTAAAATAGATTTGTTGTAAGAAGCATAAAGTCTTTGATAGTTTAGCTTAGAAGAGATCTTTTCGCTTTTGATTGGTCAAGCCAAAAGTGTGGGTCACTGGTGTTAGCACGTGTGCGTGTCTGGTGTGGCCCGCCTCACCACCAGCAGGCCTCTCCTTTGTCTACGCGCTTAGACCGTGACCCGATCGCGGTTGATACCCGTCGCTTCAGAATTTTTAGATAGCACTAGTACATTTTTAAATGAATTTAGATAGGAGGAGCACTTGGTCCAGTCCGGTTAAGAATGATTAAATATTTAGTAGGTATATTATTATCAAAATTAGTGGGGGTAAAACATTGTTTCAACGCACTTCCTTGCGAGTATCTGTAACCACCAGAGGAAAACAACGTGTTTGAACTGCTGCTCTGTCGGCGATCGATCAGTCTGTGTCTGCAGTTAGTAATTACCTGGTCAATGCACGAGAGAGGGGGTGATCATAACTTTGTTCTTATTTGTGTTTTTTTTTCCCGAGATGAAATCACAATTTGCATGGGAGTAGTTTATTGGAGGAGACAGTACGGATAACCAAGGTTTCAATGGTGAACATGCAGTTAATGATGCTTTGGGCCCCACCTGAGACGAACGTAAAATAATATGAGTGTCAATCAATACCGACACGTCATAGATAGTTTCATAGTGTAAGTAATAATACTGGTACTACATAAATAGTTTGTAAGTTTATCTGTAGGTAAATCAATGTGCGTCTTTCACAAAGAGAGCAATTCAGTGGTTACTGATTCTTCTCTTGCCGCTGCTGGAGGCTCATGATTCAGTGTTTGCTCCTTCTTCAATGGAACGGGGAGATAGAGAGAGAGAGAGAGAGAGAGAGAGGGTGGAGTGTGGGGGACAATGCGTGGGTGGCTGTGTTGGAAGCATATGATGTCACCTTCGATCGGCGCGCGAGATGTCCCCGTCAGCTTGCGCTTCGACCCGCGTGCTAATTGATAAAAGCACCACCACCGTACTACGGACTCGATCATTTCGATTTTCGAACAAGGTTTTCTTCATTCTACTTACTCGGATTTTATTTTATTTATTTATTTTCTCGCATGAAACCAAAGCCGCACATCCATTTTCTGGTTAATTAACCCTCTTCCTGAGGCTTCACCGTGCCTCTTGGCTCTGGGTGCCACATCTTGATTACAGTGCAGGGTAGCTGCTGCAATAATCTAATCACCGTGGATCTCGCACAAACCAAGCGTGCACGTGAACTCAGGCAGTACCCTTCCCGAAGTTCACAAAGGGGCTAGAGTTGAAGCGGTTTTTTATTTCATGATAATAGTGTTTCTACCATTTATCACTAACTACTCGTATGACAAGATAAATCATCAAAATTAATATTAAAAATTAACGGTGATAATAATTTAAAAACAAAGAAAGGGAGTAGGTTGATGTCCGCGTGCAGGGAAGGGTCTCACTGTCTTGTGTCACCAAATTCTCCATTCAGGATCTCCAATGACCTGTCAACAAATGAGTTAATCTAGTACTCTGCCGGAGTAAGTTTTCAGGATCTAGACTACAGGTCAACCTACTAATTGAATGGGTTTCCAACAAATTAGTTCTCGAGCACTGTTGCGCGACGGCTCAGCTGCTGAGAACATAATCATGTGCTAACACTTGCTTAACAAGCATCGATCAATCAAACACCAAACCAATTCTTCGGTTCAACAACTCACATCCACTACGGTCGCAATTGTTTCCGCACCCTCACCCACCCTAGATCCTAGACTAATCGTTCAGGAACACTTATCATCAGTATAATAGTGTCTCATTAACATGGGCAGACAAGCGAACAACAACGCGGCCAATCAGTGGGACCTGTTTGGTCTAAATTGAAATCCAGGAGAAACAAGCAGGGCCACGCATTGCAGATCGTGATCCCTAACAACAGGACACGTGACCTTGGAATGCCTGTCACTGCAAGTACCAGGAGGAACCGATTGATGAGGGAGGAGTTCGGCCAGTCAACGTCACTGTCCATCGTACCTTACATGTTTCATACATCGGATAGGTAGTCCTCAAGGAGGAGGAGGAGATCGAGGATCAATCAGCCTCCACGCGCCTCCCTCCTGGTGGCGTCGTGGAGGATGTCAATGTCCACACCGTCCTGCGGAAGCAGGACATACCGCACCACAGAGCCTCTGATGAAGCAGTTCCGCACGGATAGCTGCCAAAGGAAAATGCAAAAGCAGATTTTAACAGCGTTATCAACATAAAAAAATCAAATATGCATCAAACTGCCTTCGAGGGTTTCCAACAGACTGAATGACCAAATCGCAAAACGATACAGCATTACAGAAAGGTGATGCAAGTATAACAACTCACTCACTTAGACCACCAAAAAAAGTGTGTGCATTAGAAATTAGGTAGACTACTCAACATGGTACAAGATAGGAAATTAGGAATATATGAAGCATCATGTACTCTTAGTCTCCTAATACAGTTGAGCAATCCAACACATTTTTAGAGTTAAGTTCTGCACCCCAAAGACCAACTACTAAATAACTAACCAACTGCAGCAGTGCTTCTTGATAGGATCCAACATCATGAAATTGCATGAGAAAAGGAAAAGTTAGCACAAGCCATATATTAGCTTTAAGTACAATGTTCATTGAGCAAATTAAAGCTGTTTGAACAACAAAATTCATATAGTTTTCTCATTTAATTTAACAATAAATAGTTCTACTTGTAACTTGCATCCGAGCTAAACAGGCTTCAAATTTCATCACAGAACAGGCATTGATGAGATCAGACTTGATGCCATGGCCTAATGTAGGGGCCACACAATGAGATTGTCATTTGTTTCACTTAAGCAACTAAAGGACGCTGCCATTCCAAATAGAAGCATACATGAATCACAAATTTGCAGATCACAAATTAAACGCATTGGGATCATAGTAAAGATGCTATTTCAAGACTTCATCAATCATCTACTAAACACAATACTTGAGAGCTTATATATAATAAAATCAACTGATCATGATTGTTCCATTTCTTCTATGACTTCATTTTGTAGTGTTTTTCTGAATGTGTGGACATCATCCATCGTTGCCTAGTTGCCTACTATTGATACTCATAATTAAAAGAGTCAGTCTCAAGGTTAGAGTGCTACAAAGTCAAGAGCACAACTAAATTATTCACGTAAGGTTGCCACAACAGTGCTGCTAGATTAGTGTAATTGACTACATCCACATTGCATGCTAATGAATCGCATGACTAAATGAGAAAAGAGAAAGTGTTGAGTCTGTTTTTCTAAACCATCACACCATCAGGCTGTTACCATACCATGGTTATCTTATATTTATATATTGACTGAACATTAACCTGAATTGGCGTAAATTTTTTCTGCCTATCTCTATATCTTGAACAGATCTACATATATCTTTGCAGTGAAACTTAAAGGCTTCAAGATTCAGGTGCAGACAATAATAAGACCAGCCATAACATGACAGCGTCCCAAATTCAAGTGGGCAACCTCAAGATACAATGAAGACATTCAGCAGTTAAGAAACCACAAGGGAGGAGCAAATCCGCAATGATATAGCACCCACTTACTGAACTGATTTCATCAAATCTAGAAGTAACACCATTAATTTATCATATTTAGGCCCTCTTTGTTTCAGCTTCTCAGCTAGCTTTTCCAGCTAAAAAGCTGAAAACTGAGAAGCTGAAACAAACAAGGTTCTGAAACGCTAGCTTTTGAAACGCTGAAAAGCTAACTTTTGCATAAATGAACTAAAAGCTGAAAAGCTCACTAAAGGCTGCTTTTCAAGCTTCTGGTGTGCAGAAAAGCTAAAAATACATTACAAAAGATAGCATCCAAATTTCATCAGCCAGCTTTTCTAAAAGCTCAAAAGCCCAGCTCAAACAAAGAGGGCCTTATTTCTCTTCTGCAATTTAAGGCCTTGATTTTGGCATAAGACTTCACGCATAAACTGATGGGATTTCATAAAATTTGCAAAAACAATACCCATAATGATGTCAGGAATATGATATAAAGAGGCTAATGTGAGGCTTAATAGCTTTACATATGAGAATGAGGTGGTCCAAATGCAATGCAACAGTCAAATTTGATGAGTTTTTTCCATGGGTAGTGTTGTCTCTGCATATCTGCACGCCATTGAATTGTTACCCACAGTTGCTATAGTCAACATACTTAAAAAACGACGTGAGGTAAGATGTCATAAGCCAAGGTCATAAATATAGAACAAGGTTGCCACAAGAATGGTGAAGTGACATAGACAATAGTCATGTTTGGCCTTTAATTGCACAAGAAGGAACCATCCACCGCAATCAATATGCCATAAAAAGCAACATAACAAGCCTTCCATTATCGTTCCTACCGTCAATCAAACACAGATGGAATAAACGAATAAGCAATAAAATAGCCAAGGAATAAATAAAAACAAAATCTAACAGACAAATTCAATTCTAAGTGCTTCAATTCTGTACTGGTATAACATGTAGGCACAGCAGCAGGCATACCATGATCCCTGGATAAAAAATTATTAATAAACTGAGAGACTGTATATTTGCACTAGTTGATTCACAACCCAAACATGTCAGGTGCTCTTTCTAGCATGCACCTGAAACAGGGGTACTAGGGTGTGTAAACCATCAACCACTCATAAACTGGGCTCCGAAAGTCAATCTTAATGCAAGAATGCTATTACATGACTAGAGCACACCTGCCACAATAATGGCAAAGCAGCAACAAAAGCACTGTGTTTGGCCTTGCCTTTGCTTGCAAGAAAGGTGAATGATAAAGTAGCATAAAAACACCCATTCGGGCCTTTGCTGCAAGCAAAGGCGTTCCATCCACCACACAATGCAAATACGCTGGAATAAAAAGGGGCATAACAAGTGTCCTTCACTGTCGTACCTACTGCTAACAAACGAATGATGGAATAAACAAGGAAAATAACAAGGACCAAGCAGCAATCAAGTGCCCAGGAAACTCTAACAGACAACAATCCAACGGGCATGAATTCTGTGCAGCATAACAACCAGGCATGGCAGCAGGCATACCATGTGGGGATACTTGTCCTGGTCAACAACACGGGTGTTCTCAAGCTTGATGTTGAGGTACTGGTCGACCGAGTGGAGCGTCCCACGGATGGCCAGATCGTTCTTAAGCTCAACCGTCACCTCCTTCCCCACGAGCTCCTTGAAGTAGGAGAAGAACAACTGTACACGGAAACAAATCAGCGATAACCATCCGCACCGCAACGCACCGCACCACAACTAACAATATACAGATGCACCTGCAGGAGAAAGAAAGAAACAATCTGTTTACAGAAGAATTACCATGGTGGCTTGAGAACTCTCGCTGCTCAATGCTCAGCTGAACCTGCAAAATTTGAGAAGACAAGAACAAAAATTAGAACCCAAATTTTGCAAGGGAAGCAAAAGCTGCTTCCTTCCCCATTCTCTACCAGGGGCTGCAACGTATCAACCATAGGTTTAAACAATCCCACCTGATACCTGTACGTTTGTCATGATGTCTCAGATCCGAATACAAAGAGCTCATGTTAGGGTTTGGGGTGAACACCCAGTCGCATAGCCGCAAGTTAAGAGAAGAAGTGGGCGTACCTGAGTGGCAGGGTTCTCTTCGCCAGCGATGGTGAGGCGCTGGGCGGTTCGCGGCCGCTAGGAAAGGGGTGACTGAACGCACGGGAGGAAGAAACAGGTGGACGCACACGCAGGACAGGACTTGCTTGCGGCGGCGCCGGGAGGAAGAAAGAGGCGAGGTATTCCGCTCTCGCGCCCTTCGGCATCAGCTCAGAATTCTCAGCCCACCGAGGGCCATTCGGTCTACGCCCCACGGGAAGCAAGTAGGTTATGGGCCCCATTTTGACACAGAATGTAGACCCAATTCAATTTAACATCTAAATTCGCGGAAAAAGAAGTCATTTTAACATTTCTGGTGAGGAAATAATTAATAAAGTTGCTGTTAATGTTCAACTTTCTAGAGATAAAAATTGCTAAATTTGGGTGACAGACCACCACCACCACCAACTTTGCCTCTTTTTTTTTTGGGGTAAAAGTAAGGCTCTACACGAGACATATTATACTTTGTCTGTTCTCAAATTTTAATGCCGAACTTTAACTATTTGTTTTATTTAAAAAAATTAATTTAAATTTAAAAAATTATAAATTATAATTCAAAAAATCTTAATAATAAAATAAATTATAATAAAATATTTAAAATTTATTATAATTTTTTAAATAAAACTAATAATCAAAATTAATGTTTACATCAAAAAATTAGTTCCTTTTTTGAAAATGAAATGAGAAATTTGCTGCTACGAACACCAATGTTTTGTGTACATGTTTCATCATAAAACCTTGCTCCAATGTTCGCTTAACTCCAATTTTATCTGGATATACAGTTTCGTACAGGCATTGCACATAGAGTACGGCAGATTTCACAGCCCGTGCACTGTCACAACGCAGAACCGACGCTGCAAGATGCAACACTGAGTAACATAAGTAACACCTGACCAAAATTTACACCTCAGCACTTCTTCCATTACCAAAGGTCAGTTCTCACACACAGGACACCCAACTCCCGCAACAAAGTGAAACCTCAGATGACACAATTTTGCAGTCCCACTCGATGGTCACTCAAGTCATCTTATTTGAGATAAACTTGGTATAAATTGAATGTCCATCCGTTCACAACGAGCTCAAATTCCTCAACATACAGACTTTCATGTGATCTAAAGGTGGCAAGGGCAAGTGAGAAGAAAAACGGCCCTACAAAGAGAATGCCGGGTGCATCATTCGTTCCAGCAGCAGGGAAGACTTGAAAAATGCAAAAATATCAAGCTCTCCTAGCTGCAATCAGTGTACCGGAGAAGGGCTGGAAGCAAGTTTGAAATGACTGGCAACGCAATGAGCACTACTAGAATCTGAATTCTGGGTCAACATCCATTGCCCATGCGAATTTCGCAATGAGCGATTTGTTGAATATCTGTTACAAAAACAGTATGGAATAGGCTCAGTAACCATGTACCTTAATACCTCGAGCAATAAAGTTTGTCCTGAAACAACATACCTTCTCGATAGGGACTTCATGGCGTTTGCACCATGCCACAGTGATTCTAGGATCAAGATAGTTGATCTTTGATGTTCCAAGTGCCACTGTCTTCAAATCTTCTTTTGTATTCTTAAGCATCTCCATCTTCTCTATCTTGTTCTCAGCCGTTGAGATCTTCTTTTCAATCCTGCAAGTGGGTTTTGTGAGATCATCAATCTTTTCTTTGTTTAAACTAAATACGGCAACTGTGATCATGATGTTACATTTCAGGTGCCAAATTCCTCTTTGGCTTTCCGTCTTTATCATTGCCTAGGGGCTTTCCTCTCTTTGCTTTGCTCAAGTCTGCTTTCAACTCATCCAACTGTGCCTGGAGTGGACAGAATTACTGAGAATTACAAGAAATGACAAGGTGATGGCAATAGCATCAGATGTATGCAGTAGTTTGATAGGGAAAAGCCAACCTTTAATTCATCAATCTTTTCATTCATTCTCATAATCTGAGATTCATGTGATTTGGAAATGCTACGTTGATGGTTGCATATTATGGCAACCTGGTTAAAGGAGAAAAGGAAGTCTGAAGTCAAGATCAGTGATAAACTGATAATACCCATGAAGTTTTTTTTTTCTTGCATAGTAAAAAGGTGTACCTCCTTGTTGGCCCGGTTATATACAGCAATTTTTTCAAGAAGAGTCCCATCTTCTGTTTCTTTGCTCAACTGTAACGTTAATATAAGATATGTTTAGATTATAACTCATCAGAATGAAAAAAAAAAATAGTAGTCACATGGACATTAAAATTCACGCATATCTTCATATAACAGCGTTTAAAGTGTCAAAACTGAATATCAGATGATCTTGGCATAAAATTAACTAATACTCCTTGAAATACCAAAAGACAACAATAAGTCAAATGCCCTTATATTCCCTTACAGTTTCACTAACTTCAATGTTTGATGCATACAGCTCTGATAGTTTGCTTAAATCTAAACAGTTCAATTTGCAAGATGATAAAATGGAAACCTGGGAAAGGTTTTCTTTCAACTTACAATATCATCCAAGGTGATGGAAGCATTATATGTACGGAACACTTTTGCAGTAAGCCCAGGCATTAGGTCCTTAAGATGAGCATTTAGCTTACTTGTATCGATCATGTCAAAGAGCATATCTCCTGGTTTCCTTCCTACAAATCAGATAGAGAAGAAAAGTTAACAGTGCACAGAGAGAGGGAGGGAGGGGGTTAAAAAAAGAGAGAGGACAAAAAAGAGAGGCATGAGAACATACCTTCGCGGAAGGCCACAATTGCATTGTACACAAGTTGTTCCACCTCTACAGTGTTGAAGTATCTTACAGAATCTTTACCGAGAAAGTCAAACTACACATTCATGAACCATCAGACACATATTGCGTCAATATTAAGTTACCATATAGTGCAAACAGGATGGAAAACTTAATGAAGATCAAAACCTGAAGCTTATTTGGTGGCACACAGGTGACATTATCAACCTTCAGCGTACAACAACCCACAGTATCAGCTTCATCATCGTCCTGAATGATTCAAATAAAAAATCATCCCCATATATTTCGAAGAGGTTTGTTCAACGCCAAAAGATTTACGAAAAACATTAGGGTAGAAGATGGTACACCAAAAATAGTTCTTTTGTCAGAGGAATTAATCATGTAAATGTGGTAGCCACTAAACCTATGGTAACCTTTCATAAAGCAACCATGACGCAGAATTGTTATTTAACATAGTACTGTTGCTAATGCAGGTGCCATATTAGTATATTACAACACAGAAAACCTACTTGTGCATGCCGTATAAAACCTAATTAGTCTTCACAAAGCACTCTTGATAACATATGCTATTTAATTAAGATAATACAAGAGAGCTGATGCAGATGAGAGGTTGCAAATGAAGAAAGCACTTGTGCATGCAGCATAAAAGATAAATATGTAGCCAAATTAATGCATATGAAACCAAACTGCTAACAGAGAAACAGCAGTTACCACATAACACAATTTAATCATCCAGAATAGATTGTCGCACATAGGTACCAAAATAGATTCCAGTAGGATAATACCTTTTCATTGCCTGCCCTAAGGGCAAGCTTATCTATAAGGTATGTCGCAACAGCAATTTGCTTCCTTGCCCGATCTTTGCTTCTGAAATCCTTTGTGTAATTGTCACGAATTTTATGTATGTGCTCCTGCCATTGATATTATTTCAGAAAGATAAATAAGTGCGCATGTAGACTCAAAAACTTCATACGTATGAACACAAATTGAACTTCCTCACCTTCAACTTTCTAGACTTCTCATATTTCTCTTTGTCACTCTGACCCTTCAGTGAGCTGCTTGCTGCCAGGAAAACATACTTAAAATCCTTTTGGTTAATCGGATCATTCCAAAAAGCCAACCATGTAACAGTATTGTCATTTCTGACTTCCTTCCAGCTGCAGAAGGCATAGTTAGCCAAACAATGCTTCCATGCAAAAAACTTATTTATACATTACACAGGAAAAACTAAGGAAACAGTACCTTTCTCCAGGTATCGGACACTCAGGCACTGGAGCCCCTTTTCCGATATTTATTGTAATATCACTTGGCATAATACGCCTCTTCAATTTTCCCATCTAAAACAATGAAACAAAAAGTATAAACAGGGCACTTACTTAACCCACTTGTACTTATGTATTCATGTGTTGCCATATATGTACCTTTGGATGCTCTCCACGTCCCCTGAACAAGCCAGGTGGCTCTACTCTGAAATTGCCAACCTGAAATGAGTAGACAATTTAGCCCAGTTGAATGTTAGCAAAGTATGATCCAAATATTAATGCAGATAGCAAACAGCACTATGCAAGCACCATAATAGGATAACAGCAACAGTTAAACTATTAACCTGAAATTTTGTATTTAGTTTAAGAACTGTAATCAAAGAGGGAGCTAGGCGACAAAACAAACCCTGGTTAATTGGTTATATAAATAGTGATCTAGTACAACAGCATAAAATAGGACAACTATATTAAATTAAAAAAGAGTATATAAAAATCACCTTTTCTTTTTTACCATCTACAACAGCCCACATATACTTCTCCTCTTGTTTCAGTTTCTCTTCCCGTAATGCTTTTTTCTCCTGCATGAATACAGCACTTTAAGAACAAACCACAAAATGAATTGCCTAATTTCTCCGGGAGCACATCGATATGAACAATGAATCATTTATACAGCTTTATTAAACACAAATTACAAGCAGTTACCTCTGAAGTCATCTGCTTCTTCTTCTCCTTCTCTCTGAGGTGCCATTCATATATCGGGGTGAAATCACAAAGCGCAAACTTCTTGATAATATGGTTTTTACCAAGAATTTTTCTCCAGTCAGTGAAAAAGTTGTTGATGAATGTTGTCTTGGCCGCGTAATCTGTGTCTTTCATCACTGCAAACATTGTTGCAACCTGCAACATATAGATATTAACAGATAAGCAAATATTAGGAAGCATGATTTAAGTTGAGGAACAATGCTACGATGGCATCATTCTTGTTATAGATCCAGACAAGAAAACAAAAAATAGAAAAAGAGCTACATTTATCACCTCTTCTTGCTCTGGTGTCAAGTCAACAGGCTGCCCATTGTAAAGCATTTTGACACCATGAGGCTTGTACGGAGGAGGGAAAATAACACCATTGTGCTCCAAGGTAGTCCATTTCTTCCCACCACCAGATCCAGGAGGTGACTTCAATGTCTTTGAAAACTGTGAATTTTTCATGGGTTTCTTTGTTTTCAATTTGGTTTTTACTTTTTTACTGTTCTTCAAAGATGCAGGACTTTTCTTGACGCTGTTCATCGCAGGGGTCTTGCCTTTTGAAGATTCACCAATTTTCAGCCTCTGAGAAAGAGGTATGTTGTCATTGTCATCCATCTTAGGTTCTTTCTTGACACTAGCAGAAGTTGAAACACCTGAAGACTTTGCCTTCTTGAGAGCCGAACTTGTCTGGGTATCCCTAACTAAAGGCCTTTTACCCAAACTCTGTGGGCCATTGGTAACATTGTTGGAAGAACCGGGTTTCAGATTTGCACTGCCTGTAACTTTTACAAATCTGGAAGACAACGGCTTCTCATCATCTGAATCAGAGGCATTACCAACACTTTTTGGAGTAGCATTAGTGGGCAACCTGCTCGCCAATGGTTTATCATCATCTGAATCATCATCATCAGGCTGCTCAACTTTCGGTGCAGCTTTCTGACCAACTGCATTACCCTTGCTACTGGAAGGAGTTCTGGACGAGTTCATCTTGTGGCTCAATGGTTTACGATCCTCATCAGAATCACCACCTGCCTTCTGACCCCATGGATCAACTCTCTTCAATTTCTTTTCATCAACCTTTTTCCTTAATCCAATTGGTACGTCATCATCAGAATCATCAGGTTGCTCATCTTTCACATAAGGTCTTTTAAGTTGACTGCTACCAGTGTTATTGTTCCTCAAACTATGTGCAGCCGTACTATTCGGCTGACTAGATCCCGTAGCCCGATGGTTCGGACTCGACGACTGTGGCTTCAGATGTAGTGGCTTTGATGGACTAGTCACCCCATTCTTTTGCAGATTTGAGGCCATGGGTTTGGGGTCCCTAGCAGGCGCCGTGTTCCCTGACGACCCCTCCTGCTTCGAGGGGCTGGGCCTGCTCTTCACTAAGTTGGTAGACCTCTTGAATGAGATTGGCGCCTCATCGTCGTCTTCAAACATAGAGGTCGCTTGCGGTGACTGCCAATTGGATCAAGCGTCCCGACTCAGGCACAACTGCAAAAGTGCAAGCAGAGTTCAATCATCAGGAAATCATCAACCCTGGGGGGGGGGGGGGGGGGGGGGTTGGCACCAATCTAGAACAGGGGTGCAATTAGCAACAAAATGAATCCAGCAGACTCCGGTTCTCAAAATTCACAGTGCAAGCTAGCAAACCATCCTTGTGCATAGAAATTCGTAAACCGAAACAGGGTTCCCTGCTCCCTGATTAACACCATGCTGCGATGAACGGCACAAGAGATGAGCGACCAGCTTAACGACCGGCCTACGCCACGTCCACCACAGATCGATCCCCAAACAGAGTGGAAAACGCCTGCGCAAACCACCAAAAACTTCTCGACCCTCCATCGATACACCGCCCACGCCGACCTCCACCCGTCTAGACCCGACCGCCCCCGCGGTGCCCGGCCACCGTGGAGTTCAACAAAGATGGAGAGACAACGCGAGTGAGGGAGGGACGCACCGAGGGCGGCGCGCGCGTCGTCCACCCCGCGGCGAAGGACGACTCGGTGCAAAGGTACCGCAGCGGAGCGGGGACGCCGTACGGATCCCGCACAGGCGGCGAGTGGTCGGCGGCGGCGGCGGAGGAGGGACTAGGGTTAGGGCGGGGCGCGCCGCTTTGCTTATCACCTCTCGTCGCCTCGCTTTGTATTTCTATCCCTCGTCGCGCCGTGCCCCTTCTCGCGCTCGCGCACCTCTCGTGTTTCCCCCTTTTCTTTCTGATCTCGCTTTTTTTTTTTTCTTCCCTTGCCTGTTGTGCGACGGGAAGAGAGAGCGAAGTGCGGGCCCACTGCCAGTGATACACAGCAGGGGAGCTGCAGCGGAGGTGGATAAAGCGGGTCCACGCGCAGGGAGAGAGCGATAGGGAGAAAGCGGCGGGAGGAGAGAGAGGAAAGGGCCCACAGGCAGAGAGAGATCGCGTGAACCGGGAAGGAAAGGGCAGATGCGTACCGTGCGTGGGCGGCCGTTCCGGTCCGGGTCAACATATGTGTCCGAAGAGATACGGTGGGGACGGAGTGTCAGTCGGTCTGTTGATGAATTGCCGTTGCAGATTAGGATACGCGAGGTGTGAGTATGGGTGAAAACGTGGTAAAGAAAATAAATTAAAAATAAATAGAATGGTATTGAATTAAGATCGTATTCAATTTTAACTAAAAGATTGATTTAATTTGTGAATTCAATGAGCTAAACACTTTTATCACCTCTGGTGGGGGAGGGATTTTCTCTTTGACAGCATCTAGAAGCCAACTTGTAATTGCGCTTGCCGGAACTGAAATGTTTGATGAACTTTGCAAAATGAAATTTTCATGGAGAATTTCCATTAGATAGAGTAAAGTGGATGATTCATGGGAATGAGATTGATACGATCCTATTGAACAGAAATCATGATAAATGTGTATTATATATAGAGCCATATTTGCGTGTTTATAACTTATTTACTCAAAACATAGTAAAATATATATAAGCTTGTTTATTATTCGAGGATTGCCGTTGCAGATTAGGATTGATGGATTGCAGTTGCAAATTAGGATATGCTAGGTGTGAGTATGGGTGAAAATATGCTAAAAATGAACTAAAAATAGATAAAATCGCATCGAATTAGAATTGGATTACATTTCTATTCAATTTTAATTAAAAGATCAATTTAATTTATGAGATGATTTGTGAGCCAAGCTCTTTTATCACCCTTAGGTGTGAGAGGGACTTTTTTCTTCAACAGCATCTAGAAGCTAACCTGAACTGAAAATGTGTTCATGAACTTTGCAAATGCAATTTTCATGGAGAATTTCCATTAGGTAGAGTAAAGTGGATGATTCATGGGAATGAGATTGATACGATCTTATTGAACAGAAATCATGATAAGTGCGTAGTATTGTATATATAGCCATGTTTGTGTGGTTATAACTTAGTTACTCGAAACATAGTAAAGCATACTCTCTCTGTTTTTTAATTGATGTCACTGTTGACATTTAAATTTAACTTTAACTATTTATTTTATTAAAAAATTGATAAATTTTATATATTTTGATATAATTTAATTTATCATTAGAGTTATTTGAACCCAACTTAAAATTTTACACATTCGAGTAAAATTTTTGAATAAAACGAATGGTCAATGTTGATCGTAAAAATCAACAGAGACATTATTTTAAGAACAGAGAATATAAGTTTGTTGTTTATTCAAGAGCATAAAAAATCACGTGATGTATTGCCGTAGTTGGGTTGAGGAAATTTTGTCTAGCTTAGATAATTTCCATGGCATCGACGCCATAGAATTTTCTTACCATTTTGTAAGCAACAACCAGCCGGCAATAAAATATGCTACGCCAGATTGAACATGTATTCCAAAGAAAGAACAAGCCAAAAGGATACAAAGTAGAGCACTACAATCAGAGAGCAAATCAGATAAGTGCGTATCCAAATCTTTTTATTTCTCTACGTAGCGTGTACACGTCACATTCTGCTCCCTCGGTGTTATCGAAGCCTCGGTGCCTCAGTCGAGGAAAACCATGGGAGCTCACGGATGGAAAAGGGGGCAAGTTACCAATTTGCCCGTCACCATTAAAAAAAACTCTAAACCAAGAGATCAGAGGAACATGGTAAAAGTCTTCGCATCGATACGATGTTTCCTTTTTCTCTTCTTCACCGCCAGGTTACATAAAGAACATGATGTGTTATTAATATGCTGAGGCGAAGCCAATGTTGCAAAGTCTCCAACGGCACTGTGTATGTGCTCCGTATATAATTATCTTTAAGTGACATTCCATGGCACTCCGGTGGTTGAACCTAACTTTGACATATTTATGCGAGTCAAAGAACATATGTTGTCAATATATTTGCTATGTTATGTGAGTTAAGATTAGGGACGAAAACAAGTTAAAAAAATAAATTAAAAATAGTGAAGATCGAATCGAATTAAGATCGAACCAAATTTTTATTTATTTTTAATTAAAATTTAATAAAAACCAAAATAATTTATGAAAAAATCCACGGTCAAGCTCTTTTTTTCACCTCTAGTTAAAAATATGTGTTGTTAATATGTTTGACATATTTATGAAGGCTGAACAGTGGTTATTGTCTGTAATATTTATTTCGTCAACATGCAATTTTATTCTTCAACTTTCAAAAGATTCATTTTAGTCTTTAAATTTTGGTTAGAGATTCACTTTCATCTTTGACATCATGTGGCACGCCGCATCAGCACATAACATGCCAACTCAACTTTTAAATTGTGACTTTTAAATCGATTTTTCTCTCAAACCATATCTCTGTTTTTAATCCGTTTGAACCATCGTGTTTCTTAAAGATTATGCAAAATATAAAATTTTACATGGATATATTTTTTTCAATGTGGATTGCGTTAAGAATTATACATAGAAATTTTATTTATCCCAAGAAATACTTTGGCATTTTAAAAAATTTAGAAACCTCAAAAAATTAAATTATTCAAATTTCCCTTGCATTAACAAAATGGTGTTTCATATATTTGGATTGCTTTAATATTCATTTTTGTTAAAATATGAAACAGTTTAAAAATATAAAACAAATATAAAATATGTACAAAATATTAAATTTTAAAATATAAATATAAAAATATATCTATAGGGAACGACTAAAAATAAAATTATGATTTGAGAGAAAAATATTTGAAATTCAGAATGTAAAATTTAAGCAGAGTGTGTGACGTGCTGATGTGTCGTGCCATATGTGCTGCCATGTCAGATCAAAGATGAAACTGAGATAAAAGAGAGGCTTGAACCAAAATTTGAGAGACCTTTTGAAAGTTAAAAGATTGAGCTTTCAACATAGTTCAAAGAATAAATTGAGTATTAGAGCAAACTATTCCTCCTTGGAAAGAGATGAGTGGAGGGCAAATGCGTCAATTTAAACGAATAAACTATTTCCTGATATATCTCCTACCTCGCCTTCTTCCACTACCCATCTCCACACTCCCCCCGCTCCGATCCCAGCTCCCATGGCGCTCTCCATCTCCGCACCCACCACCACCTCCTCCCTCCTGTCCCCATCAGTCAAGGTAGCTTCTTTCGTTTCCCCTCTCTCTAAAGAGCTCTCATTTCCTGGATTCGGCCGCTCGCCTCCATCAGGTGGCATCCCTTCCCGTCTCACCTTCCTCGGTCTCTGCTCCAGGCCGGCACGGGATGGAGTTCAAGGTCAGCTAAGCATGCGAGTTTCAGCATCCGGCGGACGGCTCTGACGGCGAGGGCTGCCGCCGGCAACGCTTCAGCTTCGCCCGTCGGCGGTAGGACTGGTCATCTTTGTCTTCTGCTGCTTCTTGTGAATCGCGGTCTGCGGTTATTGATTCCTGATTCTCTTTGGTTGGATTTAGAGTTTGTCACTGAGCTTGACGCGGTTGCTGGCTTCAGCGAGATAGTGCCGGACACCGTTGTCTTCGATGATTTCGAGAAGTAACATTTGTTTCTTCCAGCGCTGTTGTTTATCCCATTGTATTTGGCGGGTTGACCTAGGATGACACATTGTGCTATTTGTGAAAACTGTAGGTTTGCGCCCAAGGCAGCCACAGTGAGCTCATCGCTGCTGCTTGGGATCGCAGGTCTCCCAGATACCAAGTTCAAGGCAAGGAGCTGTTGCAATTGAGATGTTTAATTGTAATCAGTTAATCTTGCTATAGAAGAGTGACACAGTTACTGTTTTTTTGTCATTCTGTTTTTGCAGAGTGCTATAGATACTGCACTGGCTGATGGTGAGTGCAACGCATTGGAGAAGCCTGAGGCCCGAATGTCTTGTTACCTTACTAAGGTTTGCATACCACCTTTTGTTTTCAGTATTAGTAACACTTTTTGTAGCTAGGTGGTTCGAGAGTTCTGTTCATCTGGGAGCTGAATTGAGGCGAAATTTGGCAGGCCCTGGCGAATGTTGGAGCTGAACTGGCTCACCAAGTCCCTGGACGTGTTTCGACTGAAATAGATGCTCGGTTGGCTTATGATACCCAGGGCATTATCCAGAGGGTATGAGATTATTCCGTCTCATGCTTTTTATGTTGCTTGAGTGTAATGCAATGCTTATCGACGATTGTGTTTACCTTATGCAGCAAGTTTAGTTTGCGTAGAATGGTTTGGGCAGCATTTTGTGAGCATAATGGCATGGCGAAACCTTCTAACAACATGTTAGCTTTCTTGGTGTCTGACCCAGTTTAAGCAATGGCAATGTGACACTCCTATATACTCAAAATAGTGATAACACATTCTCTAAGCTTTTATGGAACTGAGGCCTGTTTTATTTGCGCGGAGGGGGGGGGGGGGTAAGCAGGTTACTAGGACGAATACTGTGATTCGTAAAGCACTTCTCTGTTATTACTTACTCCCTCCGTCCCCGAGTACTTGTCATCCTAGAGTTCACAAATTTTCCCCAATACACCTTTCTCTATTCTCAATACATCCCTATCTCTATCTCTCTCGTCGTTTTCAGCGCATCTCACCTTTTCCACCATCCTTAATCTTCTTGCCCACACCTAAAACGACAACTAAATCGGGACGGAGGGAGTATTTTCAGAACGCTATTGTACACTAAGCTGTAGCACTAAAGTTTATTAATATTTAAATTGGATTTGAAATTTTCGCTAAACAAGGATTTATTTTCCGATGGAGAACAGTTGGTAAGAAACAATGTAACACGTCTTTAGTTTGATACTCCACTGTATGGAATATGTAGTGGTCCACTGATTAAATAGCAAACATTAGTTCTGATAAGCCATATTTGTAATTGGAGATCATGATACTATGATTGAGCTTTTTGGTAGAGCACATGTTAGACAGTTAGAATGATGTTAACATTTTTCCATTGATTTGCATACCTTTCATCTGTCATGCTCATTTTGTCAAACTGCCTCAGGAATACCGTAGTACTGATCATTATTTCTGACTTTCCCCCTCTATAAGTCATATTTTCCTTTTGATGCCATTTTTCAATAAAATGCCTATTTCATCTTTCTGATAGTTATTCCTGAAGCTGAGGGCAAGCATGTAAGAAATTCATTATCTGAGCATCAGTTTTCAAAGATGTCTTATCCTTACCTTGCTGATTCTTGTGACTAAGCATGGATGCTTTTAGCCTCCAATATTTCTTTGAGAAAAAATATATACGCTTCTTATCTACAGTGTTATAAAACAGTTGGTATCCTTATTTTGTTCAGGTGCATGAATTGTTGAATCTGTACAATCAGCATGATATCTCATCTGAACGCCTATTATTCAAAATACCCGCCACATGGCAAGTAAGATGCTGTGCAGTTCTCTTCAGCTTGAATAGTACATGCTGTCTAGATAAGACTTACATTGTTAATTTGTTTACAATTAGGGCATAGAGGCTTCAAGGTTGCTTGAATCAGAAGGGATTCGAACACATTTAACATTTGTCTACAGGTACTAACGTTTTTTGTGGAAACTGTATTTCCCTTCTCCTTTTTGTCCTCACTTCCCAACATTTGGAAAAGTTTGGGTGCTTAGTGGTGCAACTGGTGCCCATTGGAGCAGGTGGACCATGCCCAATAGTTAAGCTTGGCAATAGAATTGAAGGCGACCAAAAGCTGTGACAGTCCATTTAGATTATTTTTCAACATATTACATGTGTAATAAGTTGAGAAAAATTCTAAATGGACTCACAGCTTTTGGTATTTTAACATAATTAACACAGCAGGGGTCTCCCCTGCTGTATTTTGTTAGAAAAATAGAAACATATTTACATACTGTGCTTTTTGCATAACTACACAACATCAGACTGTGAACAAGTTTAGCACTTAAGGATCTGCACTGTTGCAATGCACTTAGCGTTGCAATATACAAGATTATATGATGGTGATGTCTGAAAGTGATATTGAATATGGAACTTAGTGTTGCAATTTATGCAAGATGATATCAGCTTTGTATTGCCACTTGGAGTCCTTAGTCTCTGAACAAATAGTTAATAAGCTTATGTACAGCTTTCTTGGTGACTGATAGTTCTTCTTCAGTTTTGCACAAGCAGCAGCCGCAGCACAAGCTGGTACATCTGTCGTACAGATATTTGTGGGTCGGATTCGGGTAAATTCATCTAGATGATTTTCATTTTGATGTGATCTTGTGCCAAAAACAAACTGCTGTCCTAACCACAAACTATACAGGATTGGGCGAGGAATCATTCGGGTGACCCAGAGATAGATGAAGCTTTAAAGAAAGGGGAAGATCCTGGGCTTGCTTTGGTTAGTTCAGTTTTATTTTTTATGGTTATCTGCATTATTGTATCAGTACAGACTATGGAAACAAGAGTTACTCCCCTTTGCTGATTTGAACAGTTTTGGCACCTTTTTGGTGACTACAACCCGCCACCCCCACCACCAACCACCTCAAAAGGGAAAGGAAAAGGGAAAAAGGAAATAAAATAAGGACAATTCAAAGATCTTGCAAAACTGTTTCCCATGTACCTGATTTTTAGCATTTATTAAGATTCCACTATTCGATGCTTAATATCAGAAATTTTGAGTAAATCGTGGTTTCCTTGCTATTTTTCCACACAGTAATTTAGGGGAAATACGCTGATTAACAAGAAATCATGTCACTCCTTAACATGCTGATTCTCTCCTTGTGTTGACCTACGTTTTCTGCTTATGAAACTAGAACAAGAAATCATGTCACTCCTTAACATGCTGATTCTCTCCTTGTGTTGACCTACGTTTTCTGCTTATGAAACTAGAAAGAATAGTAATCCATATGATTGTAAATTGTAATGTAGGTGAAGAAAGTATATGCCTATATTCACAGAAATGGATATAAAACAAAGTTGATGGTTGCTGCCGTACGGAACAAGCAAGATGTATTTAGCCTACTGGGGTACATTCTTATTACTTCTTGTTGCTGGTTTCAAGCACAAGTTCACGAGTCATTGGTGTTAGTGGGAGAACTAACGGTTTTAAATGTAGGGTTGATTACATCATTGCACCACTGAAGATACTTCAGTCTTTGGAAGAATCTGTCATTGATCCTCATGAGAAATATGGTTATGTCCCGAAGTTAAGTCCTGCTTTTGGCAAGACGTACAACTTTACTGAGGAGGAGGTTTGTTTGCTTATGCTGGATCTTGTGCCAAGTTCATGTCTGAACCCTAATAACAGTGACCAATAATCATCATGCACTGTTAAGACTTGAAAAAAGAACACCTTGTACATTCCAAATATTATCCTGTCCTGGTATTAGTTGTAAAAGTAATGTTGTACTTTTGATATTCACTAGGCAAGTGCATTTTCACATTCCACGAGCTAATGTGGAGAGAAGTGCTAGAAGATATGAATTTGTAGACTGGGAAAATATTTGTAGGATGCTTTTCTACAGAAAATATAGTTTCCAAGTTTGATCCTTTTACGTAGCGATGTTGATGCTTCTACCTGACATAAATGTGATTCGACTAACAAACTGAACTGCCTGCAAGTGAAAACCTGTTTTCAAAATTGGTAAATCAAATTGATTATCTGATAAAGTTAACACATTCTCATGTGCTGTTGGTATTATGTTATTAAGCTCGACAAGGAATGTATGCAGCTTGTGAAGTGGGACCAGTTGAGTCTAGCAGCTGCGATGGGACCAGCTGCTGAAGAACTGCTTGCTTCTGGATTGGAGGGATACATGAACCAAGCACGCCGCGTGGAGGAGCTCTTTGGGAAGATCTGGCCACCTCCTAATGTTTAAGCACGGCCAGCCTCATCGTGCCGCAGTTTTCATCAAAGTAATAACAACAGGCAAGAATGGCAGTATGGCCCCCAACCGACATCAGCTGTTCTGCTTCGACAAACACTTCTCTTGCCTGCCTGTCACACTCCCATGTGATTTTACCCTGTACACCTCGCAATGTTGTGAAAAATGTTGTTTCTCTGTTTTCTGGTGCATATAAACGATCTGCTCTAGCTTCACAATAACCTGTGAGATGTGTATTTTGTTTTGTTATTTAAATCTTTTGCTGGATTGACCTGGACTTACAATTTGCAACTGATTATTCCTGCAAATGCCCTACCGGTTATTGCTACATTTTTTTAGCTCAGTTTCCACTGTTAGTTCATAAGAGAAATTTAAAACTGAACAAACTTTGATCTGCATACGAATGTTCCCTTAGCCCGCTTGTTGAGAGTTGAGACGTTGGGTGCTAGTCGCCAACCTCTGTTTTCCCTGGTGTTCATCACACTGGATGCGTGTTCTTACTGCCCTTCACCCGGCGAGCTCTCGCATCACATGATCGGTGCTTTTGGGTTGGCTCGGGCAAATTTTTGTGCCAAGTATAATTCGTAGATGTGTTTATAGAACATGGTGCACATAGATGTCTTGCAAAAAAGTTGTAGGACGAGCTCAGCCGGGCAGGCCGGTGGTTCACGCCGGTGATACAGTGGGCGGATTTCTAAGAAATTAATAATAAACTACTAAAGCTTGGGGATAGACGAATGATATTAATTTGATATATGTTATTACAATTTTGTGAAATTTAAAATATGTTATTCGGATCCACGTGTCATTCACTTGCAGGGTTTTATTTGTCATTGACACATTAATGTTATATTTTAAAATTTGCAAAATTATAATAGCATCTATCACAAAAAATTGAGCCTTTAATTTCTACATCCTTTGCTCGATCCTTGGGTATTTTCCATGTGACATTTGACTTTTCAACACATAGTTTGGAAAAAAGTTACGTTGCTTGGAGGAGGTTTTTATTAGTCTCCCACTCTTCAGGTGAAAGATTAAGGATAAGTGAGGTGCATCGTTACAGCTAATATATGTTGATTAATCATCACATGATTCATATGTAACTCTAAATGATTTGTTTATGGTCAATTACTCGACAAATTGTTCAAGCTGTGTATGTAACCGTTACATCTTGTGTTCTTGTAACCGTTATCATAAACATGTAACTATAGTATCAATGTATTTTTTTGCAACCTTTTTTATGCATATGTAAATGTTATATCTCACGCTCTTATAATCATTTTTTATATGTAACCGCTATATCTTGCGTTCCCGTAACTGTTATCGTACATATGTAATAGTTATACCATATGTTCTCGTAACCGTTTCGATATACATGTAACTGTTATATCTTGCGCTCTTATAATCATTGTTGGATATATGTAACCGTTATATCTTGCGTTCCATGGCAACTAGCTTAACTTACATTTTGCAAATGAGGTCAGTGCGAAGTCATAGGCCGCAATTAACAGTGTAAACTTGTTTGGACATGACCATCTAACACTCCATCAGTTCGGTTTGAAAATCACCTAATTTGATATTATTGGCCTATCAATGAATGCAAACCTATAAAACTGAGCTAGATATTTCATATTTTATTTTTGAATTGTTACTTGTTTTTGCCTTTGTGAAAGGAATATGCAAATCTTTCACTTTCTCATTCATTCATTCGTGTTCTGGTTTTGGATGCCCTGCAGGCGGCAGTACCTCTCTCTCTCTCTCTCTCTACACTTTTTATAGCTCCCCTCCTTAAAACCCGACACCAACAGACCCCAAAACCCCATTGCACTTTGCGGCAGCTGCTCATACGGCGCAGTACGAGAGAGGAAATCGGTAAAGCGCAGGTCGAACAGGACAGCCTTCCCATCCATGATGTCGCCGATGGCGACCGCGGTCGTCCTCGTGCTCGCGGCGGTCGCGCTGTCGACGGCCGCGCAGGCGGAGGTGCGTTGGGAGGTGGGATACATGACGCTGGAGCCCCTCGGCCACCCCCAGAAGGCACGTATTGCTAGCACCTTCATCCCCGGCCCTCTCCTTTCTTTCTCCAGCGAGAGTTCTTGATTTCTTCGAGAATTTTTGACGAGGTTTCGATCTTGTTCTTCACCGGTTCCGGGGTTCGGAGATCACGTTCTTGCGAAGGAAAATATCACCTTTTTGATCGGTTTCGAGTTCTTGACGTTTTGGTCGAGGAACCTACCTTAATAAACGTCTCCTTTCCTTTCTCTTCCTCCGCGTGATCAGTTTCCATCACAGAATCGTCGCGGTCGATTCGGTTCCATGTTTTCCTACAAAGATTTTTTCCGATGAACTTCGTAACGCCCGCTCCGATCCTCTCAGAGAAAATCTGCAACGACGTTGAAAGAAAATCGTTCTCTCTTGTTTGGTCAGCAAATCCTTTGATGAATTCAGGGCGTTCTACGATTTCAGCTCTTGATCTCAACGGTGCAGTTCATTTCTCACGCAAAACCCATTTGTTTCGGATTTTATTTGTCTGCTGACCTCTGCTTGTTTCGGATTTTATTTGTCTGTTCTCTGTTGAGTGATTCAGTTACACATGTCTGAAACTCTTGTCCTGTGCCTCGCGTAAAAATCGCTCTAGCAATCCATTTCAAGGTTCCAAATTTCTGGATCTTTTTTGTTTTAAGACTGTGTTGCGTGGGGGTCTCTTTATTTTAGTGCAAATCAAGGCGAAGATCTCGCACAAGGTGGTTTTTTTCCTTGCATGTTTCCGACCAAAAAAAGAAAGAAATTTTGTTGTTTGAATTTTATATTTGGCGATTTTCGTCTCGTGATTTCGAGACAACGTGGAAGAGATGCAAATTTCTTAGGTGCAAAATTCTGATTCGTTTTCAGGTGATCGCGATAAACAACCAGTTCCCTGGTCCGCTTCTCAACGTGACAACCAACGAAAACGTGAGGGTAAACGTCCAGAACAACCTGGATGAGCCTCTCCTCCTCACCTGGTACACCCTTGCTATTTCTGCCTCTGCTCTCTGCATATATATTTCATAATGATGCAGCAGATTAAGTAGCCTGTATTTTTTGTTATCTCCTTCAGAAAATCATTGGTGAAAAAATGTTTTTTGTACGTATCATTTGTATTTCCATCTCTTGAATCAAAACGATTCATGGTCGGTGATTGTGTAGTGCTGTATTCTTGATGGATCTTTTTATGGAACAGTTCCATTGTAACACATATAATGCAGGGAAGCTGAGGGGATCCTCCTGTTACGCAACCATATTTACAGTTTCCATATGTGATGGTATTATATGCCCTATTATATATGGTTCGAAAATTTCTATTTTTTGTTAGATTGGAGTACTTAGATATGATCTCAAGTAACTGCCTTGTGTGTGTATGAGAGTCATTCATTACCAGCATCATTGACCATACCATAAACACATGGACTGGCGCATCATATTCTTTCCTAGCACTAATGTTTTCTGCTCAACAGGAGCCCTGCATCTGCATCTCATTCCCTGCATTTCATACAGTTTTGTCAGTTCACAGCAACAAACATCTGCGTCTCATTCCCTGCACAACAAACAATGGCGCCAACTTGATTGAACTCCTGTGGCAACTGAAACGGTGTGCTCTCTTCTCCTCTTGCAATGCAGGGACGGTGTCCAGATGAGGATGAACTCCTGGCAGGACGGCGTCGCCGGCACCAACTGCCCGATCCCTCCCGGCTGGAACTGGACGTACCAGTTCCAGCTCAAGGACCAGATCGGCAGCTTCTTCTACTTCCCATCCCTCGGCCTGCAGCGCGCTGCAGGCGGGTTCGGCCCCATCACCGTCAACAACCGGGCCATCGTGCCGGTCCCTTTCGATCACCCCGACGGCGACATCACCCTGTTCGTCGGGGACTGGTACACCAGGAGCCACGCTGTAAGGATTTCTTTCTGTCAATGCAGTTCCGGAAGTGCAGTGTTTCAGATGTAGCCAGGAAAAAGAGAGGACTTTCTTGATCATTGTTTCATCTTTGGCTTAAGCTATGATTTGCGTAGATTTTTCTTGTAATGTGACTGTTCTGTCCGATCATGTAGGAACTGAGGAGCATGCTAGATGATGGGAAGGATATCGGGGTGCCAGATGCAATTCTGATCAATGGAAGGGCCCCTTACAGATATAACACTACACTGGTTCCTGATGGCCTTCAGTATGAAACTGTTGGAGTTGAACCAGGTTATCTATGTCATGATGACATTTTTTGTTTGTAAATTTGCGGATCTATTTGTTGCTAGTTACTCCTTCCATATCTATACTGTTTACATCCATTAGCACAAAATTGCGGTTTCTGTTTCTTAATGCAATGCCACCTAGTTCCTCCTATGTTGGTGTGGTTTTGTAGTAAGTAATTGGTTTCTACAAACAGAGTATGGATGATGAATGTGAGTAGTCTTGTTTTAGTTTCAAATAAATATGCTATATGTTTCAATTCTTGTCATTTTTTGAAAGGAGATTCTCGTCATTTTGGTTGCTGCCAAAATACTAGATTTTCCCATTCAATAATGTGGATTGGAAATCAAAACAAAATAGAAATTGTCAAGATCGTATGCAGATGCATCTTATTGTTTAGTCAGTTTTAATACTTTAATCACTAAAGTCACGTGGAGTATAATTCTTTTGGTTTATGGAACAGGAAAAACATATCGATTCCGCATCCACAACGTCGGCATCTCAACCAGCCTCAACTTCAGGATCCAGAACCACAACATGCGTCTGATTGAGGCTGAAGGAACCTACACAAACCAGCAGAATTTTACCAACCTTGACATCCATGTGGGGCAGTCATACTCTTTCTTGGTGACGATGGACCAAAACGCAGGCACGGACTACTACGTCGTAGCAAGCCCAAGATTTGTAAGCGGTCCTCGGTGGAGTGAGGTCACCGGCGTAGCCGTCCTTCAATACTCGAATTCAAAAGGTGCCGCTTCTGGCCCCCTCCCGGACGCTCCAAATGATTACTACGACAAGTACTACTCTATGAATCAAGCAAAATCTATCAGGTGAGCACATGGCATTCCAAAAGTACTCTACGTTATGGTGTTTTTGGTTCAGAAACACTTTTTTGACACCATAATTTGTTTTTTGTTTGTTCCTAACACCGTAATTTGTTTACCTGATGTTGGTTTGTTCTCCAACAATACCCCCGTTGCATTTATTTTTTTTTCCCTTTCAGAACGAATACGAGCGCTGGTGCTGCCCGTCCAAACCCACAGGGATCATTCCACTACGGTGCAATCAACATCACGCAGACCTTCGTTCTAAAGAGCGAAGCACCACTGCTCGTCAACGGGAAGCGTCGAAAGACGATCAACAGGGTCTCACACTCTTCCCCTGAGACTCCCCTGAGGCTCGCCGACCTGTACAACCTGACCGGGGTCTACAAAACCGACTTCCCCTCGACGCCAAGCGACGCGCCGGCGAGGGTATCTTCGTCTGCGTTGAACGCTTCCTACAAGGGCTTCCTCGAAATCGTCTTCGAGAACAACGAAACCGACCTTCAGACCTACCATCTGGACGGCTATTCGTTTTTCGTTGTTGGGTATGTGCCGAACCATGAGATTGTTAGGCTTTTATCTAGCAGTGTTCGGGTCTGATTGATCATACGAAGGGTACTTAACATGTTGGCAAATTTCAGGTTGGACTATGGCGAGTGGACACCGGACAAGAGGGCTGGGTATAACAAGTGGGATGCCATCTCTCGGAGCACTACTCAGGTGCATCCGCAACTTCTCTAGGTGCCTGCATTCCATGTGTTGAAGTTATGTACTTCTTCACAGCTGCATCACTGAAGATTCTGAAATAATGCAATTTTTTTTTGTGAATTTTTGCAATGCCAAACAGGTGTTCCCCGGAGGCTGGACAGCGGTCCTGGTCTCCCTGGACAACGTCGGTATCTGGAATCTCCGCGCTGAGAAGCTGGATAACTGGTACAGAGGGCAGGAGGTCTATGTGAAGGTTCCTGATCCGCTGGGCTACAACATCACTGAAATGGTCGTGCCAGATAACGCCCTCTACTGCGGTCTTCTGAAAGACAGGCAGAAGTATGTTTCAGCTGAATGTCCCTTTTATTTTGACAATCTTCTTGACCTGCGACTAATCCTGCTCTGAAAACTTTCCAGGCCACAGGCTCAGAAGTCGAACAGCAAATCGACGGCGCAAGCAGCAGCTCAGTGGAGCGTCAGGCTCCTCGTGACAGCGATGGTGATCGTTGCAGCTGTATTATTCAGTTGAATTTGTTGAAGCTGCTTGTTTGTCAGTTGTGGATGTAGAACATGGAAATTTACCATAGGACAATTTGTTACTAGTCAGCAACTGTCTGGAGCTATAGGTGACCCCTAAATTGTTTTGTTATAGAACATCCAGAAAAGAAATTTTGGCAAAGGCGAGAAACTTGATGTCGGCAATGTGAACTTGTTCTGTTTTTAAATTAGTACTTTTATGTAAACTGTCAATTGCGGCTAGTATACACTATGCGGTCAAGGGTTAATCAACTTGCACCAGCGTAAAAAAATTGAACAATGTCAATATCACACAATATATTCGTATAAATATTATGCATCCACTAGTTATGTGTGCGCAAAGGCAGAACGTAGATAAGTGATCTCATTATTATTTCAACATGATCACGATTCAAACATCAATAGTCAGTAGTCACTGCCACGCTATCAGAGGAAACAACAAGTGGACAACGCTGGGTTGGACATTAGGAAGAACTCATGTAAGCATATTTGAGCAACTAATTGGTAAAAGTTCAATAAGAATCTGTGCTCCTAACTCATCTAAACAAATTTCTGGAACACCTTGTTGCAATCAAATTCAGATTATCTGAAACACTGCCACATCCAAAAAAATACATCATCAGCTTCACAAGTAGTAGATATGTTGGTCCGTGGCTCATCCTCTGAAAGCAAGTTACAAACTGGATCATCAATCAAAACATTGTCGCAGTATTGCACGCTTGAGTCTACAACTGTCTGGGGGATAAGCTAAACCCTGCTGTCTGCGTCCGACGATCAAATCAAAGTCCATCCAGGAAAAATAGCCATGATTACTCTCTAGTGCAATAATAGGCATATAATGCACCATCGGCTTTCACAATTTGGTTAGCACTCTTGGGGGCAGGCTCACTTACTGCATCAAATGTCAAGAGGTACATCACCTTAATCCTTGTATTCAATCAGCTGAGCTTGATCAGGCTTGCTCTTGGTATGGAGAAGATTACGGCATCTATATGTTTTGAAGTCAAGTATCTACTAGCTTCCGGCAAATTGTCATCCCATCCCCAATAGGCACCTGAAAACGTGTTTAGAAAGTAAATTGCCATTGTTTAATATACATAGAATGCTCACACCGCAATGATGCTATAGTTGAAAGCTTGTATAGTTAGCAGTTTAACATATTCCACAGGACAAAAAGAGTTGTGATGGAAACTCAAAGATCATCTTAACATTTGCTGCTAAGTAAAAAAGAACACAAATACAATGCACTAAATGCGAGTAATATATTTCAAAGGGACAGGAGAAGAGACCATGCTAATATCAACACGCTTATCCTCCAAAACTTTCTTATTGAAGTCCCTTATACTGATTGTCTTTCGGTCATCGACCTAAAAAGAGGAAGAGCTATGTGAAGTTTACCTTAACATAAACAGTATGCCAAATCACAAAGAATTCCAACTAACCAGTGGATCAGCAACCCTTCCGTACCAAAGGACATTGTCCATTACAATTAAACCGCCAACTCTTACCTACAGCAGAGGGAAATGAAATAGCCATAACGTGGAAATGTAAATTATATGATTATAAACCAAAGTTGATGCAAGACAGCTTCTACAGAAAAAAAACAATTTCTTCTGAATTCACTCACGAAATACACAGGGATTAAAAGAAAGAAAAAAAACACTCTGTGGGAAAATTAAGAGTGACAGCATGTGTTTACATAACCCATACGATGAACTAAATTTTAAATCTTACCAGCTTTAGTAGAAGCTCGAAATACTCTTCATACATTCTCTTATCAGCATCAACAAATGCAAAGTCATAACTGAAAAAGGTGGGAAAGTAGATGTTATATATGAATGTACGAGGTTAAATTGTATGATAACGGATTATAACATAACATAAAATCAGTATACCTGGAAGCTTCACCAGAATCAAGCAATGATCTTAGAGAATCCGCAGCTAAAGCATGTTTCAAATCAATCTACAGAATTAACACACTTATTAGCATAGAAATTTCGGAATAAAAGTAGGTTGCATCTTATACTAATCTTATTCAGAAAATGATGGGAAGTTTCACGCACACAATATTCATCTTTATGTGTATAAAAATAGCATATAAATGTGGAAATATTCATCAACATCATGATGATATATTCCTCATAAATTAAATATAAATATGCAAACGTATCAAGAATCCATATTTCATAAACCAATGTGTACCACAGAACTCAATACAATGTTAACTGAATCTAAGAACACTGACATATAACACAAAGGAAAAATTCTTGAACTAGCTACACGATATTAAGTTTCTATAAATCAATCACATGAGAGTTACCTTGTGGGCAACACCAGCACACTGATAGTATTTCTTGGCAACTTCTAGGCATCTTTCATCCCTCTCACAAGCAACCAAGTGACCATATTCAGGAAGTGCTAGTGCAACAGCTAATGACGAATAGCCCTGTATAAAATAGAGCAGTGTTAAGACAAGGATAATGGACCTCCCATAAGTGTCTTTCGCCATAATGGGAAGCCAGGAGTTTCTTTACATGCCAAGTTCTATTTTACAAGGTGTATAACAAACACTATACTGCCACAGTAGATACTATTGTCCTTACTGACAAAGGAAATAAATGCACACCACAGGATTCAACATTAAAGAACTATCATTTATTTTTTTTACTTGAAAAATACATATGATATCCTATATGTTTTTAAGTTCTAACTGTTGCCGTAAAAATTATATTGGGACTTTATGGGGCTACAACATATACCAAATGGTCAGTTCTTTGCTTCCTACACAACACAGATGAGCTTATTCTGGGCAAGTATATATGTTTCCTCAAAATTTTGAAGGAAGAGATACACCCTAAAGTGGAAGTGGTTAGCTTATGAACGTTTGAACACGATATAGCATGCCATTGTTTCATAAAGAGGCAATGAATTATTAATGTGGTATTATGACAATAAGTGGGTGATGGGATTAAGTTAAGGAAATTAAAAATTCCAAAAATATAAAGATCTGAATTCACATACAGTGAAGACACCGACTTCAATGCAGCGTTTTGCCCCAAGAATTTGAACAAGCATTGCTAATAGCTGAGCCTGCGCTGGAGAAACCTACCAAGATAGAGAAGCCAGATTAGTCAGATGAACAATATTTTAAACCAGTCTTTCACTCTAAATAAGTATACACATAATTTGGATTGTTGTCAGTATCAAATATCTTAATATTATACTGTGCTCAATAATTTTTCCTCAACCTCCACACCTTGTTTTACTTTTTGGGTATGACAGGTGAAAAAAAAAGAGACAAAAGCCACATTTGAAACCATGATATTTTAGACAACATATGTTGAATACTTGAACATGCTTGCGAAAGTCACAAAAGGGCTGCAACAGCTGAAATAACATTTCGATTTGGCACTTGAACAGACAATCAAGTATTGGCATAAGCGTGAACAAACGCATCACACTGTCACACAGGCTATGTATGCAACGGCATGAACAGAATGTTAGAACGAAAATGCAGATCGGATAGGCAGTGAATCTCTCACATAAGCGCACAAACACAGTCACATAAGGCGCTTATCGCCGCAACCAACATGAACAGAGCAAAGCGAGCATGTCCATGACTCCCACTGAAGCAATACAACGCACCTGCAACTGGCTCCCTCCCATGGCCGCCGTCTCCTCGCGAAGGTCCCGTAGAATCTGAAACCGTCAAGGATGGGCCAAGCAAGCCCAAACTCGGTCAGAACACCGCAGAAACTCCCTCGCAGCAATCGGCTCGAAACGAAAACGGAGGGTTCCGGGTCGGGAGGGCGAGAGCGTACGGGGTGCTCGCGGACGTTGGCGAGGAGGTACTCGTAGAGCTGCGGCGTCATCCCCAGCTGCTTCCGCCCGCTCCGCGCCTCCTGCACCGCCGCCGCCGTGGCCGCAGAGGAAGACGAGGAGGCGGAGGAGAACAGGCGGCGGCGTGCCGGCACAACGCAGCGCGAAAGGGGGGAGGTCGCGGAGGTGGGGACAGCGCGAGGAGACGCGGCGGCCGCCGGCGAGCGAGGAAGCGCGAGCGCGGAAGCGGCGAGGCGCGCCATGGTGGTTCGCGCGCGGCCCACGGGCAGGACAGCTGGAGAGACGCCGCGCGGCCGCGATGTCTCGGTTTCGCTTTCGCGGATAACCTAACGCTCGGCCCGCCTTGCACCTTTTTCAGTTCTGGTGACGTTCGAAATTCATGAACGGCCTGTCTGTTTTAGAATGGGCCTGTAGAGGCCCAACTGGTTCGGGCCTCGCCGGACTCTCGCCGGCGGCGGCGCCTCCTGACTGGTTCTTCAATGGCATCCATTGACATAAGGCACAATGTAGAGGAGGGGTGTTCCTCCATCTTCATTTCCGGATTACCAATTCCATCTTCATTTCCCGCTTACCAAACAGCACCTTAAAGTTATCCTCCAAACTTTTTATTTAAAGAAAATGAATTACCTTAAGGTGCTGTTTGGACTCGCGTGATGAGGGTGAACTCACGTGAGTTAAGAAGGGATTGGTTGTCAGGTTTACGAGAAATGCCTCCAAAATATATATATGATCATTTGAAAAAAAAAACTAAATGTGTGTTTAGTTGTTGGTGGTGCGGCTGAAGTTGCGCACACGGCTTGCAGCTGCAGCCAACCACATCCGTAGCACCATCATCCGAACATGTCACAGTATATTTGATTGAATTGAAGAGGTTTAGAAGCGAGTGTAAATCCTTAATACCATTGCCAAGAGGATTATTATACGCTCAGTAGAAGGTATTAAACCAACATTTGTACATATGCAGTTAAACAAAAGTGAAGCAAATTTCTCATGTACTCCCCCCCCCCCCCTCTCCTAAAAAGGTGACCCTCTAAGATTCAAAATTCATTCATAAAAAATTTAATTCTCAATTCCTAATATAATGATCTCTCTATATATCTTCTCCTTACTCTTCTTATTTTGTTTTCAGCATCATTTCTATTTGTTTTTTCTTCTTTAACTCACATGCTAAATCTACAATGTCACTTTTTCGTGGACGGCGATAGTACAACTACAAGTATATCGTACTAGTTCTCTCATGAACGTACGCGTACGGCTGTCAAATTTAGGGCAGTCCATGTCGTGATAAACAAGTACTACTACAGGTCCATGGACTTTTGACAACTGACACACATGGAGGAAAAAACGAATTTGGCCTCTGTTGGATACTACTGCTAGATCTTGTACACGTTGAGCGACGACGATCAAGATATCGGTCTCCCAGCAATGGCCGGCCCAATATTTTGGGCGTGTACGTACGTCGTGGCGTGGTGGAGAGTGCCTTTAATTTGCTAAGCATACGTGCTGCTAGTCCGTAGAATACTGCAGATGTCAATGTCTATACGTCAGAAACTCTGTCCATGTTTGACATAGTTGGGGTTTGTTAAAAAAAACAGTTTATTTCAACCGTCGATAAAAATCTGCTGAAAAATAAATTACTTTTTTATTCAAAGCTGTTAAATAAATTACCGTCAGTAAAAATCTGCTGAAAAACAAGCTGATAAACTAATAAGCTGTGAAATAATTTTATTGTTCAGTATGTGTTCTATTTATTTTTGTGAATAAGCTATAAATAATTTGTGCCAAAGAGAGCCTATAACGAAAGGAAGCTTGTTCCTTTATGTTAGCCAAATCATTTACACATATTATATAGTGCACTTCCTTTGTTTTTAAATTAATGTTGCCGTTGACTTCTAATATCATTTTTGACCATTCATTTTATTCAAAAATTTAGTTCAAATGTGTCAAATTATAAGCTATGTTTCAAACACTTTTAATGATAAAGCAAATTATATAAAATTTATTATATTTTTTTAATACAATGAATGATCAAAAATTATATTAAAAATCAACAGCAACATCGATTTAGGAATGCATAGAGATATTTTATCAATGTTTTTCTTTGTGCTATTAACAGTCAAAAGTATTTTTTTAAAAAAATGGATTCAGAGAGAGTAGCAACCGCAAGCACGTCGGTGACCTTGGATCGCGGACCTGATTAATTTGTCCATCTCCATCGAAGGATCCAGGCAGTCATCTGAGAAGCAAAGAGTAATATAAATAAAACGAGTTTGACCTCAAATTACGCCGCCACCAGTCAGAGCCACAGTGCGGCGCATCTCAGCAGTGGTGGTGGTTGCCATCTAGCTCACGCACGCCGGCCGCCTCCCTCGTCTTCTTCTACGGGCAGCTAGTAGGCGAGTCCAAGCACGCATCTGCACCGCCGGCTGGATCGTAGCTCCGGTGTTCCAGCATGCATCCGATGAGCTCGTCGCGGCTGGACTTCGTGCTGGTGCCGGTGGGGCTGACGGTGATGCTGGGGTACCACCTGTGGCTGCTCCTCCGCATCCGCCGACGCCCGGAGACCACCGTCATCGGCATCAACGCCATTAACCGCCGCATCTGGGTCCGGCACATCATGGAGGTACGTACTATACGTCCAGTCCACCATGCATGGCAGCTAGCTCGTTGATCTCATGCATCGAGCCATCGATCTATTCTCTCAGTTCACGCCCTGCCATCCATGCATGCAGGAGCCGTCCGGGAAGCACGCGGTGCTGGCGGTGCAGACGATGCGGAACAGCATCATGGCGTCCACCGTGCTGGCCTCCGTGGCCATCACGCTCAGCTCCCTCGTCGCGGCGCTCATGGCCAGCGGCGCCGCGCACGGCCTCTTCTCCGGCGAGGGCGGTACCGGCACCGGCAGCAACAGACTCGTCGTGGGCGCCGCCGGCGAGGCCGCGCTGACCGTCAAGTACTTCGCGATCCTGGTCTGCTTCCTCGTCGCGTTCCTGCTCAACGTGCAGTCCATCCGGTACTACAGCCACACGGGGCTCCTCGTCAACGTCCCGCTCTACGGGCACCGCCGCCCGGCGCGCGCCGTCGACTACGTCACCGGCACGCTCAACCGGGGCTTCTATTTCTGGTCGCTCGGCGTCCGCGCGTACTACTTCTCCTGCCCCATCTTCCTCTGGCTCTTCGGGCCCATCCCCATGTGCGCATCATGCGCCGCCATGGTCGGCGCTCTCTACTTCCTCGACGTCTACAAGGAGTGGGACAGGGACGACGGGCACGATGACGATGATGGAGAAGAAAGGAACCTGGGCGCTGTCAGTAAGGTGACGCCTCGGGATGTTATCTGAAATATAAATATCCGAAGAGAATAAGCCATCGATCAGGTACATCCTCACCCGCCTCCATTGCAGATTCTTCACAACCTGTTACTGAAGTGAAGGAGAGGAATGAACCACGGCAAGGATTAGAAATAAAACAAGCTAGGTACCAGGATTCAATGCTCGTTGAAACCTGGTTCATTGAGCAGTGTGGCGTGTAAACAAATAAATTTGATCTCCTTGGTAGTTGTACCTAGGACCTTCTTGGGCTTGCACCTACATGCTACCTTCAGGGTGCAGTTTGTAATGTCATCAGTTACGCAAAGTCAACTCCTTGGTATTGTAACTATTGTTTTTATTTTGATCTTTGCTGTTTTAGTAACGAAATGGAAATTTCAAAAATCAGGATCGGACGAGATATGAATTCATATCATGACCATTTAGAGCCTGACAAATATACAAGAACCTAGCTTGACCCAAAGAATCTCAAATTTCCTTAAAACAAGAGTATGGCTCGTTGAATCCTGGCTAATGAGTACTGCCTCCGTCCTAATTTATAAGTCCTTTTGGTCTGAGTACGAAAATTAAAAAGAGTAAAAAATGTGAGATTTGCTGAAAATAAAGAGAAAAAAAATAGAGATAGAGAAATATTAAGAAAAGATAAAGTGTATTGAAAAATGAGAATAACTTTTAATTTAAAAAAACTTGAAGGAAATAATTTGAGACGGAGGGAGTATATACTATACTATACCACACTGTAGTATTGTACTGTAGTAGCAAATAAATTTTTATCTCCTTGGTGTTTGTACCGATTACATCTCTCTGGTACAAGTCACAGGTGTCATCGATGGTGCAAAGTCAACTCCATAGACCATGGTACCGTGTTCATTTTGATCTTGTTATGTTCGGTAAGGGGCGATATGAACCATCAGCATCTGATGGAGTGTAAACTAAAATCACAATTGGGGCCCTTTGGTTGGAACTATGAAGCTGATTATGCGTAATCTCTACTAAATGAATCACTTAAAATCACTTATATCTGAAAATCAGTTAAAATCTGGTGGAAAAAATGAACTAGGAAAAGCGAGACATTTGTCGCTTTTCACGGCTCACCTGTACAATGACTATGGTACCCTTGGTTTAATACAACCATTCATTATAAAAAAGAACACCATAATTTGAGTAAAATTTGGTTTCCCAAATAGTTTCAAGACGGCTTTAGATTATTCCAAAAAAGCTGCTCAATCTCATAATCCAAAGCTAAAGTCAATTTTTTATAATCTAAAGCCCTACCAAAGGGGCCTTAGAGTCCACAATGAGCAAGACAAAAGTGGAGTTCAATAATGCAGTCGATTCTCTCAATCAGAATCTTCTGAAAATTTAATTGACAAAAATGAGTCAAGACGGTGCGCACCAAGGAGACACCTGATGACCTAGTATTCGGCTTCCCCAGCTATAGCATGCAGCTCGTCACGTTCAGCCATCTTTTCCGCTGATGCCAGCGTGGAATCTCTTGGGATCCTAACTTGAGGAGAGAAAAATAAGGGTACATTATTATGTCTGGCACCATATAAGTGCAAATTGAAACCCAAGGAAACATTTATTTCCAGAAAAGAAACCGAAAATGAAAAGCCACTGAATAATTACCGAATCAAACATGATCCGGGGGGTGTCACTTGAATCTTGGGGTCAAGTATGGTCTCTGAAACTGCAGTGCTAACTTATAGTTCCCCTGTTGTGATCATATTGGAAGCATACCAAGTCTGCACCAAGCACAGATCACACCTCGTCCTTCAGATGCTCTTTGAATTAAGCAAATTCAGCATCTCTTGCCCCTAAAACTCCCCATAAATTTTCTTAGCATGCTCCAACAAAGGGGTGCAAATGGAATCCAAATAGCAACAATGTCTGGAGCTGCAGATTTTGGTGAAAGAAAGTACTGGCATATTGCTATGAATCAACTCTTTCTGTGCATCCCACAGTTCATGATTCACGACCTATCTCATCTATTGGCCAAAGCCAAAACACACAAATTTGTCTTCAACAGTCAATGATATGATCTGATAAATCTTAGACTGAAACACAAATCTTTTCCCATGCCAAACACACTGTAGTATTGTACTGTAGTAGCAAATAAATTTTTATCTCCTTGGTGTTTGTACCGATTACATCTCTCTGGTACAAGTCACATGTGTCATCGATGATGCAAAGTCAACTCCATAGACCATGGTACCGTGTTCATTTTGATCTTGTTATGTTCGGTAAGTGGCGATATGAACCATCAGCATCTGATGGAGTGTAAACTAAAATCACAATTTAGGGCCCCTTTGGTTGGGATTATGAAGCTGATTATGCGTAACCTCTACCAAATGGATCACCTAAAATCACTTATATCCAAAAATCAGTTAAAATCTAGTGGAAAAAATGAACTAGGGGGAAGCGAGACATTTGCCGCTTTTCACGGCTCACCTGTACAATGACTATGCTACTCTTGGTTTAATACAGCCATTCATTATAAAAAAGGACACCATAATCTGGGTAAAATCTGATTTCCCAAACAGTTTCAAGACGGCTTTAGATTATTCCAAAAAGCTGCTCAACCTCATAATCCAAAGCTAAAGTCAATTTTTTATAATCTAAAGCCCTACCAAAGGGGGCCTTAGAGTCCACAATGAGCAAGACAAAAGTGGAGTTCAACAATGCAGTCGATTCTCTCAATCTGAATCTTCTGAAAATTTAATTGACAAAAATGAGTCAAGACGGAGCGCACCAAGGAGACACCTGATGACCTAGTATTCGGCTTCCCCAGCTATTGCATGCAGCTCGTCACGTTCAGCCATCTTTTCCGCTGATGCCAGCGTGGAATCTCTTGGGATCCTATCTTGAGGAGGGAAAAATAAGGGTACATTATTATGTCTGGCACCATATGAGTGCAAATTGAAACCCAAGGAAACATTTATTTCCAGAAAAGAAACCGAAAATGAGAAGCCACTGAATAATTACCGAATCAAACATGATCCGCGGGGTGTCACTTGAATCTTGGGGTCAAGTATGGTCTCTGAAACTGCAGTGCTAACTTATAGTTCCCCTGTTGTGATCATATTGGAAGCATACCAAGTCTGCACCAAGCACAGATCACACCTCGTCCTTCAGATGCTCTTTGAATTAAGCAAATTCAGCTTCTCTTGCCCCTAAAACTCCCCATAAATTTTCTTAGCATGCTCCAACAAAGGGGTGCAAATGGAATCCAAATAGCAACAATGTCTGGAGCTGCAGATTTTGGTGAAAGAAAGTACTGGCATATTGCTATGAATCAACTCTTTCTGTGCATCCCACAGTTCATGATTCACGACCTATCTCATCTATTGGCCAAAGCCAAAACACACAAATTTGTCTTCAACAGTCAATGATATGATCTGATAAATCTTAGACTGAAACACAAATCTTTTCCCATGCCAAACACAGCAGGTAGGGAACTTCCCACCTGTAGACTGTTGATACTCCAGACCCTTTCTTGTTGAAGGGATCATCAGAGAGTGCTGCAGTCATTTTTGTTGAAGCCAATCTATATGTACTACTTTTTTGTATATTCTTTACCAGTAATCCCCACATGAGCAATACCCACCTCTAAAATGGTGGAATCGTGTAGTATCCCTCAGTATGATTTCCCGGTTCTCGATTTTGGAGATTAGCTTGGCTGCGTTATGACAATCTCCACAAATCCTGAGGTTTTTGAAAATCCGCAAAGTTGTCCCAGGAGGACTGCTAATCAGGCCAAAAGCAATGGCGAGTTTCTCGCTGTGCCTCATTAGCATTTGCGCCTTCAGACTCTCTTCTACATCATGCAGTGCAAAATCAAGATCAGGAGCATAACCCATTGCCTTCATCAGCTCCTCTAACTGGTCCAATTTCGCATGGATCAAATGAAGCTGAGGATGCAATCTGTCATTTGATCTGAATTCATGCCTCAAGCCTTTTATCTCTATCCAACTATAACCAGGTGTTTTCACCACCTCGTTATCCTTCATCCACCTCCTTACTCTGGAGACATCAGTCCACCTATTTGCTGCAGCATAAATATTTGCCAGCTGTACATATGCACCTGCACTCTGTGGGTCTTGTTCAATCAGTTTTCCAGCAGCAAATTCAGCAAACTCCAAGTTCTTATAAATTCTACAAGCAGCCAGCAGGGTTCCATAGGCAGAAGGATGCGGCTCAAATGGCATTGAGCGGATCATGTTAACAGCTCTCTCAAGCAGACCTGCCCGGCAGAGAAGATCCACCATACATGAGTAATGATCAACACGGGGCTGAATTCTATAAACTTCCTGCATTGTCTGAAAGCACTGTGTTCCAAAATCACACAAACCAGTGTGGATACAAGCTGTCAGTACTGCCACAAAAGTAATCCAGTTAGGAGTCACTCCTCCATCCTTCAGTTTTTCAAACAACTCTATAGCTTTCAGTCCATCCCCATGTTGAGCATAGCCAGAAATCATAGCATTCCATGCAACGATATCCCTCGTATGCATCTCATTGAACAGGCTGCAAGCATCATCCAGGCTGCCACACTTGCAGTACATGCTCACAAGCGATGTGCCCACCGTCACACTCCTTCCCAGTGGTATTTTCATGCAACACTGATGAACCTGCCTCCCAAATCCAAGTGCAGACATATTACTGCATCCAAGAAGGACGCTGCTCAACGTTGACGCGTTTGGTTGCACAGTACCATCCTCCACCATGGTCTTGAACACCATCAAAGCATCACTGGCATACGAATTCTTCACATAACCAGAAATCAAAGCGTTCCAGGAAACCAAGTTCCTCACTGGCATTGCCTTGAAGAACTCCACAGCCTTCTGTACATTGCCAACGTCCATGTACCCGGATACCATGGCAGTCCAGAGACATGCATCCAGCTTCTCCGGAGCATTCCTAAACAACTCTTCTGCTGCGCCCATGTCTCCATAGCTGGCAAGCGCGGCAACAATAGCGTTCCAAGAAACGGCGTTCCTCACCGGCATGGCCTGGAACACAGACTTGGCCTCCTCCAGGGCCCCGTTCTTGGACAGCCCGGACACCATGGTGTTCCAGGACGCAACGTCCCTGAAAGGCATCGCCGAGAAGAGCCTCCGCGCGCCATCTACGTCGCCGTTGGAGAAGTGGCAGGACAGGAGCGTGTTGTGGGAGACGGCGTCCGGGTGCGGGATCCGGTCGAACAGGTCGCGCGCGTCCGCGAGGCGGCCGGGCGCCCTGGCGTACCCCGCGAGGAGGCAGTTGTAGGTGGCTGTGGTCTTATAGCGCGTCGAAGAGAATACCTCCTCGGCGCCGCAGAGGTCCCCGCGGCGGACTGCCGCCGCAACTGCAGCGGTGGTGAGGGGGCGGACGGCGGACAGAATAGAAGGGCGCAGGGTCATTTCACAGGCACGGAACTAGGCTGGCGGCTGGATGCTGGCATGACAAAAAGTTGGAGACGGTGGCGGCGGCGGCTACGTGCAGGATGGATGACGGCGAGTTCGCCCGTCATGGACTCGGTTGATCGCCGGCGGCGAGTGTCGCCGAAGCCGAACGACAGCAGCCAGCAGAGCAGCGGGTCGAATTTGGAATTCATTGGGCTGGGCCACACTATTGATTTTAGGCTTGTTTTTTCCTGCTAAAAAGTTTTTTAGAGTGGCACACCACACGTTGCCTGATGGAAACAAAATAAGCCCCAGATAGAAAATAGAAATAAATAAAAGCACCGTTTCATATCTAAAGATAACATGTTACTGGAAATAAACGGCACACCACCACATTGTCAAGAAAGTTCCATCACATAAATACCAGAATCAAGCGGTACTCTAGTACTCTAGCACTCTCTCCGATCAAAAGGTTATTGCTAAAGGAAGCATCTTAAGAATGACACAGTTCGTCTTAGCGATGATGCTCTGACAGAAGGCTATCCCTCACCTGTCAGTTACACAAAGAAAGCGATCAGCAACCCGTTACGCGCCCAAAAAATGGACATGATCGCATCAAACATCAACAAGCACCACAAACCTTAGCGTCTTCAACTGATCATCATCGATCGTCGACGATTCGTGGCCTTCCATTGCTTCAGCATATGATGTATGGCTTCGGTTACGCTGGCTTTTCTGTTCTCTTTGTTGTTCCAGAGCTCAGAGACCACGTAGCCGCCGCTAGCGTTGCACTCATTGATCTCCAGCAATGCCGTAGTCACGGCCTCGTAGACCTGTTCGCCAAGCTGCTCCTTCAAGGTCGCCAGCTTCTCATCACGTTCATCGATGATTTGCTGAAACACAGTACATCTTATCAGTGCTCTGGTTCTGCCGTTCTACGGAATGATACGTTACTCTTGGATAACACAGTAAGATTTGGTGTCTCGAGAGTTGTTGGGCGACACTTAAACATATGCCAACAGTAGAATGTAACAGAAGGTGTGCTACTCCATTGATCATACCTCCTCCGTTGAGCCTGTGATCGCTATCTTGAAAGGATGCCAATTAGGGTCTTTCAGGTACTCTTGCCACATGGAGCAAAGCTCAGCTGCTTTCATTTCAGCATCAACTCCACAACTTTGTTTGCATGCCTCCAGAAAGGGCATAATATCAAGGTCCCCCATCCTCTTGATCCCAATGTTGCTACGAGGGCCCAATAGGTCTTTGATACCCTGCAAAATTTCACAGAAGTTCAAGCACAGTAAGAAAGATTTTGAAGGAATCCACATCTAACTAAGTGGCGGATCTGCATATTTTGTAAAGAAAAATTGCATTACCGAAATCAGCTCCTTCTTTGCATCTTGCAGCTCATTATTAGTCATCCTGTCCTTCACAATGAGAGTTTGATTGAGAGTTTCTAGATCTTCCAACTCCTCAATTTTTTCAGCCAGTTCCGCATTCAGCTCCTCAGAACGTTTCTTCACATCAACACCCTCTCCTCCCATGTGTTTCACCACCTCCAGTTTCCCTTTAAGTTGCTGTATATCTAACTCAAGCTTTTGCTTTTCATCCAGCTGCCTTTCTAACTGCAGGATTTTCTTCAGTGCAGCCTCCTTCTCTTTCTGTTTGGAGTTAACAACCCAAATTAAAACTGTGACATAAGAATTGAAAGAAAATCAAAAGACATCGGCAAGAAATGGAATGGTGTGCACACCTTTTGTTTCTCAAGAAGCCCTAGCACTTTCTCATCAGCTTTCTGTTGCTCAATTCTAGCCATGTTGAGTAAATTATTCTGATCAGCATTCTGCATGGAAAAAAGATCAGAGTTAGGACAAGAAGCTAAGATCATAGTAACAGTTCATGTCCGCATATGAAATACTGTAAAAAGGAGGAGTGTCAGCTAAAGCGAGTGTACATCAGCACCTTTCTCTTCTCGTTCTCCAGTTTTCTTCTTTCCATGTCAGTTTGAGCAACTAACTCATTTAATTGCCTCGACCTCCTCTGGATGCTACTCTCTTTCTCTACCAACTGCTTTCTGAGAAGATCAGTCTCTTGAAAAACTCTCTGTGTATGCTCACGGGCAGCAGACTGCATTTTTTGCATTTCTGTAGAAGAGATAAATAAAAACAAGATAGAGCAATCATTATGGCAAATAAAAAGATTGAAACATTCACAAATCCTGGAAGAAGTATCTTCATAAGTCAAATTCAGAGTGTGTACCTTCATTGTAGCGTATGTGTAGCAAATCACTATCTTCCATAGCCTTTTGAAGAGATAGATTCATCTGATTGCACTTGCACTCTAGTTCCTGCAAGTACTCACTTTTAGCTGAAATCTGGTGTGTCAAATTAGCAATCAGACTCTCAGTCTTGCGGGACATCTCGTCCTCCAGATCAGTTAATGTTTTCAAGTAACCATTTTCTGACAGGAACAGACCAACTGGATCACCTAACTTGTAGTCTTCTTCTTGTGCCAGCCATCCATATATATGCTTTCCCTTTCGATTCGACTCCTTCCAATCCATTTTACCCAAGTGTTGTGACTTGAAATGATTCTGGAATGCTAAGGCGTTCTTGAACCCAATCCAGTCCTTGGAGAAGCGGACAATCCCAGTGTACCCATTGGCACAGTCGATAGCAGTAAGCTGCACAGGTTTGAACTCAGCTAGCCGCTTCATCAGAACAGCTCCACCCCTCTGTGTTTGTTCGGCTGAAACATTTGTGATGATTCCCATCCAGGGCCATACAAAAAATTCCCGATCTTTCACTGGCTTTGGAGGGTTATTCAGTGCAGCAGCCTGTCGCGGCGGCAATGTGCTTGCTGCATCAGCATGGTCCTCTTTGAGAAGCTTGGCAACGGCCTGATGGTTTGCCTTCGCTTTTGCAGCACGGTTGGATGCACCCACTCCAACTGCATGCTGAAGTAGTTCACTGTAACGGTAGTCTTGCTTCTTCTTCCCAGGACAGAACGGGCATCTGAACCTGTCAGCGCCTAACCTCGCCACAAGCTTTCCAGCCTTCAGGTCCAAGTACACCTTTGCAGCATAGTCATAAATATCTGCATCACTCAGCTCTGATGACTCATCCGAACTGTAGCCCATTGCAGACCTAATAAGAGAAAAAAATTTATCACGATGAAAAATAATTGATACCTCCAAGGAACATATAGGTGACAGAGCAACAATGAAAGGGCCATTTTCTCGAACATATAGATTCCAAAAGTGTCATGATCACGCAAATTAGTGTCTGTTCAAGAAACATTTAAAATTTTGCACTTATACCAGACCATAGATCAGGAAATATATCATCTACTATCGAACCAGTTCACACCACAAGAAGCCTACACTCACGGCGCAGCCTTCGAACGAACTCAACTGATCAAACCCTAAACTCAATAGGTTTGGTTTGGTTAGTTCGTGGCCCATTTAAACGCGGGCTTTCTGCCGGCCTGGAAATGGGTTTCCGGCCCGGTTCTCCGCCTCACGTCATCACGTGGAGCCGCGCAGGGCAACGTTGGGTATGAGCTCCATTGATGCGAGATCAAATCAAGACGCAAGAACAGGCACCCCGTAGAAGAAAAAAAAAAAATCAAGAACAGGCAGCGCGACTTGTGCAACAAGCAGACGGAACAAGAACACGCGAGAGATTCAGAGTCACTCGTCGCACAAACCGAAGACCAGTAACACTAGTCGAGCGAGGAGGGCTTCGCACGTACCACTCCCGCGCGACCTCAGGCGATCTCTCCTCCTCCTCCTCCTCCTCCTCCTAGCAAGCTCCGAGCAGCCAGCGGCAGTAGCCCTGCTGTCACCTGCAGAAACAAACAGAGAACCGGAGAAATTCAATCAAAAACCCCTCTTTTCCTGCAGCGATGGATAAAGCTGCGGTCGTACAGATGCTTAGTACTAGTAGTTGGTAGTAACCGAAAACGGCAGCGTTGTGGTTTGAGACTGAGTTTAGCAGGAGGTCAGTGAAGCAGAAAATAGAGGACTTTTTTCTTTTTTCAAAACGGAGAAGCGATGGATTGGTACTAGAACCGCAGAAGGAACTGCGCGAGCGATGAACTGTGATCGAACCGGCAGGGGAAGGGAAGGAAGGAAAAGGCTTTCCAGGAAAGGGGATGGGGTGCGGAAAAGAGGAAAGGCGGAGGAGCAGAAACAAAACCCCAAAGGGTCCAAACCCCCGAAGCGATCAGCGATGCAGTCCTTAATCACAGTGCAGCTCGCTTTTGTTTTCTTGCTTGCTGGTAGCAGCAGAGAGAGACAAAGAGAAAGAGCCAGCCAGCGCGTTTACTTGCTGCCTGCTGGCTTGGCTTCGTCTCGGACCTCTCGGTCGATGGATCGCCAGCGCGCGTGAGCGACCGGTGCCGAGCAGAGCGGACTGCGGAGGCCCGGGTGGCTGGGCGGCGCGGATCACGCGTCCGAAACGAGCAGGCGAAATTAAACAGAATGGGAACTGAGAGAAGCAGAGGAGCTGGGACGGAGGAGACGAGCATCCATCCCCGGACCCCGCCTCTCCATGGAACGAACACCGGAACCGAGCAAAAGAAACGAGCACGTGACGACCGACGAAGCCGCGGCGGGGAAGAAGAAGAAGAAGCAGGGCAGGCAAACGCGAGGAACGGTACTAGGAACGAAACGAGCAGTTGCGGGGTTTTCATCCCGGCCGGCCGGTACTTGAATCTTCCATGGCGGAAGCGGCGACGGAGAGAGAAAGCAACGAGATATTGCAGTCGCACGGAAGCGAACACGAAGACGACGAGGAGTCAGGCACCACTCACCGGCGACCAAGCGAGGACGGAGGAAGATGGACGGGTCTCCGTGGGCTCTTCGGAAAGAGCCTCCGCTCCTTCCCAAGGCGTAGGAGGACTGGAGGAGGAGGTGAAGAAAAAAGGCCGGGCTTTATAGACAGCAGGGAGAAGGAAGGCAACATACAAAGGCTGCTCTGCTCTCCTCCGACTGGTCACTCCCAGTGGGGCCAGGTGGACGTGGCGGACCGTCGCTTTTTCTTTTCTCCGGTGCAGGCTCTCCCTCGCCGACGACGAGCTGGTGGTAGTCGTGACTCGTGATCGATGGCCGATGGGCCGGTGCGAGGAGGAGGTTGGAGGTTACAGTACACAAGAATGGGTCGGTTGCCGTTTTCCTCCATTGCTCCGCGGCGCGGGATGGCTGCCGTTTCTGGCACCCGAGCTGGTTGGGTCACATGGATCTGTTCCCCGCCCGAGATTTTTTTTATTGATGATTTAGTACTCGTTTCGGTGGCTTCGGTAATTTAATATATGACATATAAAATCACTATGTGTATAATAGTGAGTCAGTGTGTCAAATTATCGAAGGCACACAAAATAAGTACTAAATTGTCAAATGCATCACCGCCCAGCGTTAGCACCTGGCCTTTACCAGCAGGTGCCTGTCTTGCCTTCCAACATAGGAGCACTGTACTGTACTTACCAGTGCCAAGGTTTAACAATTTCGATTAAACCTCGAAAACGGTAAAAATCACTCGAAAACCATATAAAAAACAAAAACTTAAAAATTTAAATGAATTTAGTGGAAATTCTATGGTAATTACCAGTTTAATGAGTGGTTTTTTCAGTTTACTAGAAAAATTGTCAAACCAAATGGTTTCATCGGTTTACCCGTAGATTTCACTAGTTATCGTTCAGTGTTGCCAATTTTTTGTTTATTTTTTCAAATATTTTTGAAAATACTACTCCTAAACTGAAGAAACTGAGATGGGTCAATTTCATTGAAAACCAAAAAAAAAAACAAATAGGTTTTGATTAGTTTATATAAACCATGCTTACCGCACGGCCCTAACCATCGATTCAACAAGCTATTTGTCGAGGGAGATAGAATTAAAGTGGAGCAACTAAGAGCGTGACTGGTTTTCTATGTCAGATTGGACCTGGTTGGGGACCCATACAGGCTATGCTGCCATGCTGGGATAGGCTCCATAGATGTAGGTCGAGCTGTTTAGTCGCCAGGTTATGTGCAGAGCGGGTTACATGCAGATTTTTTTTTTCAAATATTGATTGGTTACACTTACACCACGGTTCACTATTAGCAACTTATTATCAGTCGCTAAAAACGGCTTCACCGACTTGCCATCGGTCGGTAAAGATCTTTACCGACTCATAACGTTGGTCGCTATAAATGGCGTCGGTAAAGGTTTTACTGACACATCTTTTTATCGACCCATGATCAATCGATAAAGGTAAAGAATTACCGACTGATAGTTGGTTGGACGCTGTTTAGTACAATTACCGATCAATAGTTGGTTGCTATCATCTCAACTGGTTTAAATAAAAAAAATATTATGCAATATTAATTTATTATTAGCATTGAGGGATAATAATCATTATTTCTGTAACCTCATCGACAGGGAAGTAAAAACACAATAATGCATTTCAGAAATAGAATCATTTCTCAACCATTGAAATAAATTCAAATTACTCCCAAATAATAACAATGTTTAGAGTACAAGTGATAAATTTAGAATGCCCGCCTCTAGCCTTTGGTTAAAGCATTTGAACCATACAATGCTAAAAAAAAATCACTCAAGATACTTGTCTGGTTCATGTGCTGTCCATTGCTTGTCTTGTTCCATGTAAGCTGCAGCGGTCACTAAGCTACATGTCCACCAAATTCAGGATCACTAAGGCCATACCAAAAAAAGTTGTTAGAAAAATACCTCATGCCCCTTTCCAAATGAACAACATTTCATAACTGATGAATAAACAGCATCTGACCCTATCCAAGAGAGAACAGCAACAAGGGAGACACATTTTTTTCAAAACCTAGCGTAAACACAGTTGATATCACAAGATAACTGACATGGTGTATGCATACCCATCAGATCTGATAACAGATCATATAACTTGCATCAGGATCCTTAATTTTGCAGTCAAACAGAAATCTATAGAAATGAGGGATAACTATTTTGCAATATCAGAGAAGTAAAAGTAATACAATACCTTTGAAAAATTAGCTAGTAAAGGTCCTTGTTCCCTGCTACTCTTTGGATCCTTGCTTGGCATCTTCCATTTTGGTGATGCCTACATTTGAGTTTAAGTAAATTATCGGTCATTTTTTCAATTCAATTACACATTTGCTGTCTAGATTGAATAGTTAAACAAATGCTCATGAGCAAATCTCTATGTACTATCACCTGGGTCAATTCTCTTCTATTTCTTTCTCTTTTGCTTCATTGAGGCACTGAATAGGACACTTAGGATAATGTTTTGAATTAGCTAGTACCTGAAACCATAACCAATTGTTCTTTAGCCGAAAACACAGTTCACACTTATGTTTTAAAGTAGCATCCTGTCCACGCACCTTTTTCTGAAATAATATTTAAGAAGATACCAGTGAAAGGCACCAAGACAGACGAATGCATCAGAATGAATCAACACAGACGAATGCGTACCTCTATTGCAAGAGCTATAAAGTGAATAGAATCTCCAAGCTATAAATATGGAACAAAATGTTTGAGTAATATTTCTCACTTACAGCTGAAATTTCTAAGTTACAACTGTTCTCTTCTGGGCAACGTACCTACAATAAAAGCATCTGTTTTCTTTGTTCTTGTTTTGAAAAAGAACATTTCCGTACTGCAGTGAGAAATGAAGGTACTGTAAACGCAATGAGATGGGCTTAAAAACAACGCAAGTCTACTAAACAATTAACTGAAAAAAAGGCCTACGCTAGGGAGGTTTGGTGGCAGTACTGATTCTCTCCCTTGGTCCCTGCCGCCCTCATTCTTACTCTCAGTTTGAACAAAATGTGGTCATTGACACATGATTAAAAATGCAATAGAAAGCTCTAACGGTAAATGAGGTGTATGTAAAGAAGATAATCTTTTAGGGCCTTCTTTCCTTCTACTCGTCAGATCCCACAAAGAAATTAGCACCAAAGAAACAAAATCTAAGTGACTCCAGCTTTTCCTGAGATGAATCAAAAACCTAAATTAAAAAAGAGAACAGTTCACCTGATAGATAGTAAGAGTTGTGTTGCCATCAGCCCGCACCACAGCACCTGGACTCTGATGAATCTGCACAAACCATTATTAAGAATTTTAGAAAGGGATTAAACAGATCTGGACAAATCAGCCTCGCCTTGGATGCCGCACACTGCAGCCTTGACTGGTGCACACTCGTGCTGCGCTGTGCTGCATAGCAGGCTAGACGAGGGAGCCGGCCACACGCAGGGGCCGCTGCACCTGGAGGCCGCGCGGAGGGGGCGCTCCGAGCCGGTTACGCGCCCCGGGGGCGTCGCTCCCCGACCACGCGCAGGGGCCACCGCACGTGGAGGT
>BCLG01000730.1:22909-35752 GCA_001602295.1 Zoysia matrella | reverse complement strand
GCAGGGGTCGCCGGGCAGGGGCGTGCGGCCGTGCGCTGTGGCCACCGAGCTCCGGGGGCGCGCACGAAGGCAGCGCGCAGGGAGGATGACCGGGCGCCGTGCCAAAGGAAGGATGGCCACGCGACGGCGCTGGAGGCAGGGTGGCAGCGCGTCAGGATTTGGGGATTTCGCATGCGGAGGAAGGAGGCACGTCTGAGAGGGACTTCGTATGTGGAGGAAGAAGGTCTGGGAAGGAGGGAAAATGTTTAGGGTTTGATGCGATTGAGGGAAATTTTTTGTTTTGCTGCCTTCGCCTTTACCGACAGACTGTTGGATGTTAGAGATAATTTTTTTCGACCTATAGTCTATCGTTAGATTATCTATTTTTTTACCAATTATCTACTTTTTAGCGATTCATAGCAGTAGTTAAATAACGTTTTTCTACTTTTTTCGACCTATAATTAGTGGCTAATAAGAGTGAATAAAAATCTGTTATAATGTAGTGTTAGCTGACAGTGAGTTCACGAGAGCATTCGCTGTACCCGATTGTATGTTAGTTGGACTCTAAGCTGTAAGCAAGACCGCAAGGCTATATCTTCCCATCTGGCCTAGCTCCGAAGCGAAAAATATATGAGCTGGATCTAGTTCTGATAACTGTTCAGGAAACCAACAATAGCTTAGATATATCTGTTGAACCTAATGCAGGTGAATTAGGCAACCAATCATGAATAAAGCAAACGATTTCATTTTCTCTTTCACAGCTTCGCTACAGTCCCACTGTATGTGCTCTGGTACTATGGTATATACTACAACCTCAACCTCACATACTATCAGTTCCGACCGGTTTGCGCTGGCCCATTCTGCTGGAAAAGAAGAAGAAGACGGGGCCATGGAGGAGCATGTCAAATGATGTTACTGAGCGGGCCAGTTTCTGTGACGGGCCCATCATTTCAGACCGGAAGTCGTCGCGATCAAACTCGGGATCGCGGGCTTGGTAGTTCAGGCCCAGTCCTACGTTGTAGAGCATCTGTGTTGCTACCGTGGGCCTGGTCAGCGGTTCCAAACTCGTATGCGTGCTGGTAACATGGGCCGCCCGGGTGTAGACGTCAACACGTAGGTAGCAACCGATTAATTTGGATTTGTGATGTTGATCAGAGCCTTCTAGCTAGGTGATGGGCAAGTAGAGATAGATAGACACAGTGGATATCTAGAACTCGCACAAGAGCTATTCCATTGAGATTCCTTGCAGTTATTAGTCGTAGGCAAGTGGCTGCAGCAGTGCGTGACCTGTGGGGCTAATCTAGCTTATCTTATTGTAATGGATCGTTTGTGCGTCGACCATTGCTTTCAGTTAAATTAAGATAGACAATGGCTGTCCTTGACCGTGAAGCCACTTTTTTTTATTTCCAGGAAGTAAATCCACTTTAGATCTTTTCTCTATCAAACACCACTAATGAAAATCAAGGGAGGATTCCACCACTATTTTTTGCATAATTGCTATGTTTGAATAGCTGCACTGTTATAATAACTGGTATGTTTAAATTTAAATATAGAGTAAATTTCATAAAACTACAGGTATCTTGTCAATTTTATCATAAAACTACACATTTAAGCTATAGTTTTAGAAACAACAGATTTGCTAGAGTAATTTCAGAAATATATGCATAGAATATGTAGTTTTGTGCATAGAATATGTAGTGTTGTGATAAATTAAATATAAAATATGTAGTTTTGCGATAAATTAGATATAAAATATGTAGTTTTACGATAAATTTAATGCAGAATCTGTAGTTTTCTAAAATTATAGTTTAAATCTGTAGTTTTGTGATAATATTGACAAAATATATGCAATTTTGTGAATTACTCTTAAATATAATATAAAGGTCCATTCGTTGTAGCTTTGTGTGAGATGCAGTTGCGGCTGTAAACACTTTCAGCAGAATGTAACTTTAGCCGCGGCAGAGCCTAAGAAAACAAAAGGGAGAATACTCATTTTGGTCCTTCAACTATGGATAGAAGTTCAATTTTATCACTTAACTTTTTAGGTCTAATCTAGTCTTTGAACTTTAGTCAGGGACTCAAATTCATCTCTGAACTGACGTGGCTACCTACGTCACATCAGCATATGGATTGCCACGTCAACTTCAATTTTAGATTTTGAATTTCCTATTGGTTTTTCTCTCAAACCGTAACTCTATTTTCAGAGCCGGTTGAACCATCAAGCTTATTATAATTAATGCAACAAAACAAGATCATATATGAATACAACTTTTATATTTACCAATGTTTGGCCAATGGCCATATGAAGAATTATATGTGAAAATTATATCGAACTGATACGTAAAAAAGGTTAAAATTTTAAATACTTTTATTGTGTTAATAAATTGCCATTTCCGACATTTGGTGCTTGAAGAGTCAATTTTGTTATGAAGTGATATATGAAAAATTATCAAAAATATAAAATATGTTCGAATATGTCGAAATAATACACAAAAAACATTAAATTTTAAAAATATTTTTTAAAGAGAATCTTGTTTGTTGCATTAATTCTGAAACATGAAGTTTAAAACAGATTGAGAGATAGAGTTATGATTTGAGACAAAAATTGATAGGAAATTCAAAATTCAAAATTGAAGTTGATGTGGCAATCCATATGCTGATGTGACATGCCACGTGAATAGCCACATCAGTTCAAGGATGAATCTCAGTCTCTAATTAAAATTAAATTAAAAGACTAAATTGGACCGAAAGTTGAAGGATTAAATTGAGCTTTAGTGCATATTTTAAGGATCAAATTGAGTATTCTCCCAAAACAAAACGGGCCCTATGATCCTGTAACTTGGTGTTGAAAAAAAGTACTAGCACCAAGTGCTGTTGCCCGTAACCAACGTACCACCAGGCCAATAAGCTCCTAGTACTGCCGGAGTGTTGGCATCAAGTCAGTTGGCGTGGATAAGCAGGCAGACAACCGCGACACTGGAGCAATGAAGGCCGGGTCCTTCCACGGCCGAAATGTTAGCAGCTTCATTAATCCTCCTTCCTCCGGATGGATGGGAGTGCACGTCGTCTTCCCCCATCCATCTTCCTGGCTTCCTGCCTATGCTCCGTCGACGGCTTGTGCGTGGATGATCCCACGCCGCTGGCTCGTTGGCTGGAGTGCTGGAGCAGGCCCTCGTGGTGTAGTCGATCGATCGGGCAGCCGACAGATTATATGAGAGAAATTTTTTTATTTGATCCTAAACTTTTCAGCGCTTCTTTCTTTGACCATTTTCTAAACAAACTTTTTTATAAGCACAAAATTTCATTTTTGCTTTCTTTTTTGGGCCTTTCCATCAATTTAAATGGGTAACGGTACTTTTCACCATCATTTAACGCCGTTACCCATCTAAGTTGACGGAAAGAAAAAAACCGAAAATGAAATCTTGTCCTTATAAAAAAGTTTGTTTAGAAAAGGGTAACAGAAGGTGTTGACATCCAAAATTTGCATCTTGGAAGACCGAAAGTTCTGGTTTCTCGAATCGAACGTTTTGGTTTGGTAGACCGAATACGGTAAAAAATATCAAAATCTCGATCAATAATGATTATTTTGCAAGAATTATTTTCTAACATGTTTTTCAGGACATGAAAGATATTTTCAAAGAGTTTGACCAAATTCTACTGAAGAAGAAAAGAAGTGCTTAAAAGGATATGTAGATTAAACCAAATCTATGATTTGAATGCTCCATGATGTAGCCCTCACCGAGATGATCGAAACGGATATATATATCGTCTAATTTCAAGACCGGATGAGAAAATTACGGACTTAAAAAAAAACGTCTGAGTCTCCCTCGGAGTGCCTGACAAAATGCCGGAATATCTGGTACCGGAGTGTCCGATACAGTACTGGAGTGTCCGGTAAGCCCTCTTTAGACGCGGGATTTTGCCCGCCAGAGTCTTCGGCAATGTGCCGGAGTGTCTGGTACTCGAAATCTGTTTTTGCTAGTTTTTACACTAAATCGAAGCTAATTTGTTTTCTAATCGAGGAAATCCGTGGCTCCACGGGGTAAGACCACCCCACCTCTATATAAAGAGGCTTAAGGCCGATTGAAGACGTAACCCAATCGATTCTATTCTACTAATTGCCCTTTACTTTTTACCTCTTCAAACCCTAATCCTCTTCCAAACCCTCTGTGCTGTTCATCCACCGGTCTCCACGGCTATAAATGATGTCTTAAGGCCTGCCGGCCAACCTAGGGCACGTCCGGTGAAGCTCACGCCCAGACGAGGTCCCTCTCGGGGGGGGGGGGGGGCGGGGTGGGGGAGAGATTTGGCGGCCTTTACTAGTTTGCTAGTAAACTAGTCGTTCTTCGCCACGAAAGCGCGGTGTCTACCACTTTGCAAGTTTGCCCGTAAACCTAGCCGTCTTTCACAGCGAAATCATAATACCTATCTCTCTCCGAACCGATCGAAGGCGACCTCGCCGATCCGGTCCATTGCGACCCGCACGATCTAATGCTCTCAGTGCGTTGATCAGAAAAGCGTCAACACACTTTTTGGCAACTTCGTTGGGGACGATTATTCGATTTTCATCGTAGTAACCGAATTTTTCTAACCTAGCCTTTTCTCTAATTGATCTATCTTTGTGATTCATCATCACCATTGCGTCTGGCCTCTTTGGGCCTATTGCATCTATTTGCAGTTGTTTTTATTCTTGTTGCAGGTTTTAATCGTGAGAGCCAAGAATAAAGAAGAAAGAATCAAGACTAGTAGTCTTGTTGTTGCGGTTTGATAAGTCGAATACAGGCGAACACATGGCAAGTTATCTATACCGCTACGATCACCCCGAGGTAAAATTTGCTAAGGAGATGTCAATGCTTAATAGTTTTGCAAATGCTACACATTCTTATATTGATGTTGATAGACATAATGATGGGCATGGTGCATCATTTAGCCATTATTCAAGTATGGATCTTAGTCATGCATCACTCTTGTTTCATAACGCATTTGCTCCAAGTTTTAGTGATACTAGTAACACTCAATATCCATATAGTTATACGTCGGCAATAGAGCTGTCTCATATGTCGATGGACATTCATCAAAGTCATACCAACTTGATGAGTTCGGCCAACTTTTATGAAACACCACATACTAATAATTTCATGAATACTCAATATGGTGTCTCTTCTTTCAATGCATCAGCAACAATTGCACCATCTATGATAGCTTCATATAATGTGCCGATATATGACACATATGGCCATGCTAGTTCATATCTTTCATCTAATTATTTTCAAATGCCATATAATGCCTCGCATATTACTAGAGTGTGAGGTTACACCTACAAATTCAGCATTGTACTCAAATCTTAATGGTCATAATTCGGCTCCTCATGTTACTGAAAATTATAGCTGAATTAATAAAAATTTAGCGAGCATCCACATACCTCCACGTGCTACGCTTGCATATACTTCAGCTACTAATTCGGCTTTAAGTGCAAATAATGATCATGACCGAATGCGTGAAAACTCACAATGGCTCCTATGTTATCTCAAAATGCTTTTTTAAGTATAGAGAAGAAAATGGATGCGGTTGTCGCAAAACATCTCATAAGAATCAAAAGCCGTTTTGATAAAAAGCCGATTGTTAATGAATTGTCGGCTACAAGTGAGATTAAAGTAATAAAACAGCTACACATGAGGATATCAAATGTAAAAAGGTAGCTATATTTAATTTTTCTAAAGAGGTCATATGTTTGTCAAGTGATTATTCCATTATTCATCGATCTCAATTCATAATCGAACAAGTTTCGGTTAACAAAGAGCATCAACGAGAGCATGGAGACTGAGACGAAAGGAAGATGAAGGTGTTGCCATACCACAGTTCAATTCATATCAAGGTTCCACGTCTCTCCAACATATTTGATAAGGTATGCTTTACAAGTACTTTGCTTAATTCCTAATCAGATCATAAATTTTTAGTTAATACATACATTAGTACTGCCATAGAAAATATTTCTAAGAGATCGATTGAGGAGGGTAATTTACTTGTTAGCAACAAAGAGTCTTCACATAGTGTCGGTTCATGCATTATAAAAATTAGAAAGGCCGATAACAGTAATGTTTTAGCATTCAAAGTTTCAACCTCATCATTACCTAAGTTGTTATCCAAATGGTTTACTTGTGGTCATTCGGGTCTTAAAAGAACACAATCAAGATTAACTGATGTTGCAAAAACCGATGCTAGTGTAGTAAAAGATTCTAAAGCATCCGGTAAAAATGAAACAAGTAAACGCGTAGCCGAATGGATAGATGAGAAATCTGAACCACTCGTTTGCTTAGTCTTAAAGCCGTCTCCTCAAAAGAATCGGCTAAAGAAGACAAAGCACACTTTTGATTTGACTTTGTGTGATGATCTATTTGATAACTTGCTTGAAAATAGTTTTATTAGACTCATAGATCACAAAGTTATTTCATCACCTCAAGATGTAGGAAAATGATCATATTGTAAGTAGTATAATTTTTTTGAGCATAATACTAAGGATTGCAATATTTTCCGTCAAAAAGTTCAATCGGCCATTGATGGAGGGCTATTGGCTTTTGGTAAAACACATAAGGATAACCAATTGGCCCCGATTGGTCTCGATAGCAAAAGCTCGTCAAATCGGCCACATGCCGGTTCATCTAAAAACAACGAATTAACTCTTAGTAAAAACAAGTTAACGTCCTCCGATAGAGAGAGTGCAGTTGCCGATGCGATTCATGATGATATTATTAAAGGTCATGATTCTACTAAGATTATAAAAGATCCATCGTGCACTTGGGGCAAAAAGTTTTTGAGCTTGCTCATGGGCGATTGATCTCAAATCTGCTAAATTCAGCAAAACCAAAAAAATCAGAATCTCAAATTCATTTCGGTTCTTGCAAGGTCAACAAAAAAAAACATAAATTCAGGAACCAATTTGGAGAAGATTAACAGAGGTAGATTCCATGGTCAAAGCAGGGGTAGAAAGCCAAAGCTTACTTTTGAAGAGCTTTTGGCTAAATATATAGAAAAGATAGATGCAATGAATGATCATAAACCAAATCACCCAAAGTCATTAAGAGTGTTTCCACAATACAAATATGATGATTCAAATCGGCAAAGAAAGAGAGTTTATTCGGAGAATTCATATCTTTCTTTTACACCGATTGTACGACCTTCATATGGATCTCACACTGTAGCTTGTCATTCTTATGCATCATAGGAGTGGTATGATCCAATGATGCAGCCTCAATCATATCATAAACATGATGACACTACAAGAAAGCAAACCACCGAAAGATAACCAAATTCGAAAGACCGTTTCAATAAAAAGAGTCGGTTAATGGCTCAAGATAAGAGGAGGGTGGTTCGACAAGTATATCGCGTCAAAAAGGACGGTCGTAAACACAAAAGTTTAGATATGAGTCCAAGTGAAGAAAAGCCGATTCGTGCTTTGAAAACTTCGGCTATTAATGGTAAACAACAGCAACTAAGCGTTGATATTTTTGATACCAAATCTGAACCAAAGAAGTTAAAGACGTCCAAAAGCAAATTACAATTGCCAATTCCCAAGACGAAGACGCAACCAAGAGGTCCACTCGGTTTCTCAAATTGGCAAACGAATAAATTGCAAAAACTTAGTGCGGAAGAATTGGAGAAGAAGGCATGGCAAGGATTCCCAAAGAAAAGTTGCAAGAACATGACAATAGTGATAGTCAAGTGATGGGTACAAGGAAGATAGTGGAAAACAAGAAGACTAAGAAGCCATTAAGGTATGTACCCAATCATCAAAGCTATTGGTCATTGCTTCGTCATGATTCATTGTCTATGTCACAAATGCGTATGTATTAGAGTCATCCTCATGCTATTTGTTCTCATCTTTCTTGGCTTATTTACTTTAATCCTTGGGTACCTAAATACTATTCATACCATAAAGGGCTATTTCCAAATGGCCATAGCATTACTTGAATTACTTTGGGTGCAAAGACCGAAATGACTACATGTATGGCACTTGTACTCGTTCTTAGAGTTTATTTCGGTTGTATAAGTCATGTGAAGGATGTATCATTGTACTCACATCGGTAAATCCCTAGATGCTAAGTCTTATAATCATTAATTTCGCATTGTTAGGCATTTATGCAGCCAATGATTGTTGCTATGTATTTAGGATGGCAAGTATCCGGTTACAATATCAATATAACTTAATTATAATGACCGATACTTGGAGTTACCGATGTTGAGATAATTCGGCTATCGTTGTTCTAAAGACTTGGTAAAGCCAAATTAGAGTATTGGAGAGTCTTTTTAGTCATTTCCCATATGTTTCTTGCCTAATGTTTCAGGGGAAGTTCAAAGTTCGACATATAAGCATTTTTATGAACTATTAAGTTTTATTACCGAACCTTGAAGAATTTGATGAGAGTGTTTAAATGCAGTACGACATAGTTTTGATATAGGTGGAAGAGCATGAGACTTCTATAGCCGATGAGTTGTAACCAACCATCATTGAGTTATTAATAACTTTGATACTCGAGAGGCAAAATCCGCTAAGTGAAATATATGGAAGAAGATGCTACAATAGAAATATTTGTCGTGTTTGTCAAATATGTAGTGAAATGCTTAGTTTCATTCGGTCAAGAATATGAATGTTATCTTGTGAGAAAACAAGGCTAATAGATGACTTGGTTATCACTTTAGATAAAGTCTGCAGCCACTGGAGTGTCCGGCAAGCCCTCTTGGGTTTGGAGCATTTTGCTCACCGGACTGTCTAGCGTGGTGACTGGACTGTTCGACAAGCCCTCTCGAATTTAGGTACTTTGTATACCGAACTGTCCGGTGACCGGAGTATCCGGTATAATGCCAGAGTGTCCGGCAAGCCCTCTCGGGTTTGAAGCATTTTGCTCAACGGACTATCCGGCATGGTGACCGGACTGTCCAGCAATCTCTCTTACATCGGACTGTTCGGTGCAGGACCGAAATGTTTGGCAACTGGAGTATTCGATATAATGTCGAAGTATCCGGCAAGCCCTCTTGTGTTCAGGTGTTTTGCTCACCGGACAATCCGGTGCATGACCGGAATGTCCGGTGACCAGAGTGTCCGGTGATTTGTCGGACTATCCGGCAAGTCATCTCAGGTTTGAGTGTTTTGCGCACCAGACCATCTGGCGTTATGTCGGACTATTGATTGAACTTCAATATTCAAAAGCCAAAATGTTTACTTAATACAATCTAACGCATTACATCAATTGACAGAATAGTATTTCGGCTACTTTATTGGTTTTTGTTTGATATATCGGTTCAAGATAATCGATATCGTGTTTATCATCATACTTAAGCAATTTTGGATAATAAAAATATTTTTTGGCACGCTAAATTTACTAAAAATAGGGGGCATATGTTGACATCTAAAATTTGCATCTTCGAAAGACTGAAAGTTCTGGTTTCTAAAACCGAACGCTCCGGTTTGGTAGACGGAATACGGTAGAAAATATCAAAATCTCGACCAATAATGATTATTTCGTAAGAATTGTTTTCCAACATGTTTTTCAGGACGTGAAAGATATTTTCAAAGAGTATGGCTAAATTCTACTTAAAGAAGAAAAGATGTGCTTAAAAAGACATAAAGATGAAGCCAAATCCATGATTTGAATGCTCATGACGTAGTCCTCGCCGAGATGATTGAAACAGATATATGGATCGTCTAATTTAGAGACCGGACGAGAAAATTACGGACTTAACAAAAAATGTCCGAGTCTCCATCGGAGTGTCCGGCAAAATGCCGGAGTGTTCGATAAGCCCTCTCTGGACATGTGATTTTGCCCACCGGAGTCTTCGGCAATGTGCCCAAGTGTCCGATACTCGAAGTTTGTTTTTTTGGTAGTTTTTACACTAAATTGAAGCTAATTTGTTTTCTAATCAAGAAGATCCGTGGCTCCACAGGGTAAGACCACCCCACCTCAATATAAAGAGGCCTAAGGCCAATTGAGAACGTACCCCAATCGATTTTATCAATTGCCTCATTATTTTTATCTCTCTAAACTCTAATCCTCTTTCAAACCCTTTATGCTGTTCATCCACCGTCTCCACGGTCATAAATGACGTTTTAGGGTTTGCCAGCTGATCTAGGGCACGTTCGACGACGCTCACACCCAGACGGAGTCTTTTTTGAGCGGAAGATTCGACAGCCTTTGTTAGTTTGCTCGTAAACTAGTCGTTCTTGGCTACGAAAGCGCGTTGTCTACCCACTTCGTAGGTTTGCCCATAAATCTAATCACATTTCACAACAAAATCGTGATACATATCTCTCTCCAAACCGATCGAAGATAATCTTGCCGATTCGATCCGTTGCGACCTACGCAATCTAGTGTTTTTGGTGCGTTGACCGGAAAAACGTCAACAGAAGGAAGCACTCAAAAATTTTAGGGCCAGGAATTTTCTCATTACATGAATGGAGCGGTGTCTGTCAATCACCTAGTATTCAATCTTGTTTAATCACATGAAAATAAATTAGACAAGATTCAGACTGCATCGGAAGGGTTAGCTATGACGCTAATTCGATCGATCGATCGGCGATTGGGTCAGCGCGGCTGTCGTGTCGTGCGAACGAGAACACGTCCAGGATGGGACACCTTTCCGTGACTTTGCAGGCTCATCTTAGCTTGGGCAACTACAATATTGCATAGCTAAAATAGTTTATAAGATAAGACCTATTGATAATAGTCTATAGCTATAAATAGCTTCACAATGTGAACAATAATTATAAAATGTAAGAAAATATTAAAAAATAGTTCAGCTTCTTTTAAATTGATTGTTACCATAGTTCATGGTGGAAGAAAAATAATTTTTCTATTCTTATGGACCTTTTGTTATAAATCACTTTATGAATTCTTTCACAATGTATATAGATACTTTTAGTAAATTTTTTATTCTCTATGGACCACTTTTAAAGCATATTGTTATTGCGGTAACAATTACTACATGGAAAAGGTGAGTATTTCACTTGCACTCCGACACTTCTCCTCACGTGCATCTCTCATAGTCGTAAACGTAGAATAGAAGTGAAGTTATAATTTATTTTAGTAAATTGTGCCCACTAAAATTTAAACTCAAAACTTCTGATTCTGATACCATATTAAATTGTATGCACTAATTAATTGACGTTAAAAATTTAAGCTGATGAGAAAAAATGAGCAATTGCTTGGTCACGGCTCTGAACACCGATACTAGTGGTACAGTATAACAGGTCGAGATCAACGGCTGATCGTCCTGGCAAATTACTCGATGTGGCGGCGTTCTCTTCTAGAGCTTCTTAGATCCACCATTCTATCATTCCACCTTTGCCATCATTATTCCTGTTTCTTCCTGTCCTCGCGTCACAAATTATACGGTTCTTACTTACTCTCTTTATTGTTAAATTATTATCATTATTACTTTTTAATATCAATTTTAATCATTTATCTAATTCAAAAAATAATTTAAATGTGTAAAATTATTAATTATGATTCAAATAGTTTTAATTATAAAGTAAATTATAACGAAAATATATAGTAATAGTTATCAAATATTTTTGAATAAGATAAATAGTTAAAATTGATGTTAAAATTCAATGACGATGATAATTTAGATACGAAGAGAGTATTTCCTCAAGCGGGCTGATGGAAACTAGAGAAAGGGATCATGAGTGCAACATAAAATGTTCTAGTATGGTCGTATTTTTTTTAAATAATTAAATTCATCAAGAATCGAGTGCATCTTAGTAAGCTTCTTTATCCGTTCTAAATTTATTGTCACCTCAGAAGCCATGAGATGAGAGGCACCAGATGGCGTATCAACATTTTCTGTTTTTGGTGTTGTCTGTACCTTTTTGCTGCCGTACTCTCTCTCGTTCAAAAAATAAAATCGTTTTGACAATATTTTGGTCAAACATTAAAAGTGTAATTACAAATAAGTTTTAACTTATTAAGTTTAGTAATATAAAAATTACTCTCTCTGTTTTTAAATTGAAGTCGCCGTTGACTTTTACGATCAACTTTGATCATTCGTCTTATTCAAAAAATTTGCTCGAATGTGTAAAAATTTAAGTTATGATTCAAATAGCTCTAATGATAAATCAAATTATAACAAAATATATAAAATTTATTAAATTTTTTTAAATAAAATGAATGGTCAAAGTTAAATTTAAAAGTCAACGAACAAACAGAGAGAGTATATGATTAGATTTGTTTTGAAAAATACTTTGATAAAAGTATAAATATGTTATTTTTTAATAAATATTTTTATATAAAATATAAGTCAAAGTTATGTAGAGAAGATTGTGTCATTATATAAAATGATTTTTTTTAACCGGAGGTGTACACGTTTTCTACAGGTGATGTGGAAATCCAGCATGCAGGATCAGGTCCTCGACAACACAATCCTTTTATGTTTGTATACTTGTCCACTTGCTTCTTAACAGTGTCGTGCACACGAACCTTTGGCGTGCCGTGTGTGTTGAGAATCTCTTCATTTTTTCCATCGATTTTATCTTATTCCTAGTACAAAGATTAACTCAAACCCCGAAATTAAAATTGCCCCACCCAAAAAAGAAAAAAAAAAATCACCCCCATCCAATCACATCAGGTACCCGAGCCCACCCACCGTTGAACAAACCTTGGCGCAAATCAAAACTACCAACCCACCTCCTTCCCCCGTCTCGGCTGGCAGTGGCAGCTCCTGAAGAGAGAGGGGATAGAAGCGAGCAGAAGGAGAGATGGGAGAGGACAGGAAGGGAGGTGAGGAGGAGGAAGCCGCCGCGGCGGCGGCCGCAGCGCGCGCGGCGGAGCAGGCAAGGGAGCTGCAGGACGCGGCGGCGGCGCTGCTGACGCG